>JAWRVF010000406.1:0-311176 GCA_036785485.1 Physcomitrellopsis africana | reverse complement strand
TTGTACTGAATTTTTCTAAGAATATAGAAGGCTTATACCAACATTTGTGTGTAAAATTTTATACTAAGTGGATAATTAAATTAATAGTTATAGCTTACTAAAATTCACTAATTAAGACTAGAACTTACAAAGAAAAATAAAAATTGCTTAATTATAAAAGAAACAAGGTAATTGGGATATATGTGTGGTTGATGTTACTAAGAGGAGTGTTTTTAAATTTTTTTGAGTTGAAATTTGAATTATATTCTTTACATATAAATAAAACCTATCAAGATTTCTTGATTATTAGCAAACACAACTTTACCTTTCACAGCCAGGTGCTCAATACATTCCCAAACAAAACGACACGTAATACGACAACGGACATTTTAAATATAATGTCATGCCTTTTGAACTTACGAATGTACCAGTTGCTTTTCAACATCTCATGAATGATGTTTTTTGTGAGTTCCTAGACAATTTTGTTGTTTGCTACCTAGACGATATTTTGATCTATTCTAAGAACGTAGAAGAACATGAAATATATGTTCGTCAAGTATTACAAAAACTTAGAGATGCGGGATTGTATGCCAAGATGGAAAAGTGTATATTTCACACTATTTAAGTTGATTTCTTAGGATACATCATTTCAAATGATGGTCTCAAGATTGATCCTAAGAAAGTCCAAACAATCATGAATTGAAAGATTCCAAAGACGGTAAGAGATGTCCAATGCTTTTTGAAATTTATCAATTATCATCAGATCTTCATCAAAGACTTCTCTCAAATTACAGCTCTACTTACACATTTGAATTGTAAAGACAAATTCCAATGGAATCAAGAAGCGGAAGTAGCATTTGAAGCTCTGAAGACATCGTTTGTTTTTGCACTAATCTTACATCGTGTTGACTTTTTTAAGGCATTTTTTATCAAAACAAATGCATCAAACTTTGCCTTGGGTGCGGTTTTGTCACAAATGGGAACAGATGACAAACTTCATCCAGTAGCTTTTCATTCAAGAAAATTCTCAGCAACGGAGATCAATTATGAGATCTATGACAAAGAACTTCTTGCAATTATAAATTCTTTTCAAGAATGGCATCATTATCTAGAAGGCGCTTTCAATCCAATCACTATGTATACGGATTACAAGAACCTTGAATATTTCATGTTGACACATGTGTTGAATCGTAGTCAAGCTCGTTGGAATATGTCTTTGTCAAGATTTGAGTTCATTATCATTTATTGGCCACGAAAACAACAAGGTTTGTCTGATGTCCTTTTTAGACATTCTTATTTTGTACCAAAAGAAGAAGATGCAACTTTTGAGCAACAAAAAATGGCCCTCTTGAAACCGGAGCAATTTCATCTTTGAGCAATGAAATCAACATTGACTATTGATTCAACTTTTTTCAAGCAAATTTAGTCAAATATGCCCTCAGACCTTCTTGTTCATCATATGAAGAATAATTCTCTTAAGGCTTATGATTCTTCTAAATTTGAGTTCAAGAATGACCTACTATATTTTACAAGATGCATATATGTTCCAAAAGGAGAAGCATGTTTACGTGTTCTTCAAGCATGTCATGATTTTTCAGCGGCAAGATATTTTGGATACAACAAGGCTTTGGAACTTATACCAAGAGATTTTTGGTGGCCTCAAATATGGAAGGCAGCCAAAGACTTTGTACAATCATGTGATATCTGCTCAAGATCATAGACTCCTTGTTATCAACCTTTTGGACTTCTTTAGCCATTACCTATTCTACAACAACCATGGTTTTTCTGTTTTTATGGATTTCATCACTGATCTTTCAAGCTCAAGATCTTATGACTCTATATTTGTGATAGTAGATTGGTTCACCAAGATGGCATATTTTGTGCCATGCACAAAATCTATCACAAGTGAAGAAACAACTAAGTTTTTCATTGATAACATCTATTGCTATCATGGATTACCTAAGGATATTATATCGAATAGGAGAATTCAATTTGTATCAAGATTTTAGAAAATCCTTTTCAAGATCTTAAAAGTGGACATAAAATTATCTTTAGCTTTTCATCCTCAAACTAATGGACAAACATAGCGCGTGAACTAAGTCTTCAAGCAGTATTTAAGGTGTACCATCAACTACCAACAAGATGATTGGACAGCTCTTCTGCCATTGGCAGAGTTTGCTTATAATAATATGATACATTTTTCTACGCAACAAACACCTTTCTTTGCCAATTATGGTTACTATCTATGATTTGATGCTTTTGACTTTTCAAAAGTTGATAATCCAGTAGCAGAAGATTTGACAAATTATTTACCAGAGCTACATGCAATAATGAAGGTGCAATTAAAAGCAGCTCAAGAACAACAAAAAATAAATGCAGATGCATATCGCAAGGAACAACCACAATTCAACGTAGGGAATAAAGTATGGTTACTTCGTTGCAATATCAAGACTACTTGTCCTTGTGATAAGTTGGACTATCGTAGGTTTGGACCTTTTCCTATTTTTGAACAAATCAATCTAGTTGCATATCGATTACACCTACCAAAGTCCATGAAGATCTATCATGTATCCCACATGTCATTACTCAAGCCATACAAGATAGTGGATATACAAGAAAGAAGACAAATGCCATCGCCTCCTATAGAAATAAACAACAATAAAGAATTTGAGGTTGAAAAGATTTTAGATTCAAGGCGACGCCGAAATCAACTAGAATATCTTGTGCATTGGCACGGATATAATATTAGTGAATGTACATGGAAGCCATCCAAGAATCTAGCAAATGCATCAATAAAAGTCTACATTTCATCGACGACGTCAAAACTAAGATAAAAAAAAAAATTAAGAAAATCTTTGCTATAAAGCAAATCAGGTTCTATAGAGGTTTCATCCTACATTATATCATTTTTTGTTATTTTCTTAGATTTGTTCATGCTAAAGAGATGGAGGATCAACAACCAGCAAATTCAGCTCAAGAGCCATCATTTGTTGATTTACTAGACAAGACATTATAACTATCACAACCTTCAAGATGACAAAATAGACATGAAGACCCTCAAGAACGACATGTCCTTCCTTGGATTGATGGCAAAATACAACGGGTTTGATATTACGACCTTGGAAGAGACTTCTGATGTTTGGTGAAACTTTTAGAGGTAGGAACTACTCCTGATGGTGTTCCTAATGTTTTCATTGAAGGGAGTTATGAAGGCCTCAACAATGATCAAATAATAAGATGGTCCTCTCACCTTGGTATTGGACATTATCGATGGCTGAAAGGACCTATCAACTACCTTCAAAGGAAACAAAGATCAAAGTATGTGGCAAGCATAATTTGACGTATCCTGGACTTCTTCAACATGTAATCACCGCTCCTTGTGGAACTCGTCCCTATAAGGGGGGATAATGTCACGAATATAAGATTTACTCCAGTAATTACCTAATTAATATAAACTAATAGAAGTAGATAAAATAAGTTGATTTGATAATATCTGATAGAGAAGCTTCCTAGAAGCTGTATAGACGTGGAATCACCTTTATACATGTCTATAGATAATTGATAGGTTAGAAACTTGGTCAACAAGCTAGCCACATGGCGCACATATTGATAGCTTGTGGAACAAGCTAGCCATGTGTTGCACATGTTGGTAGCTTGCGGAATTAGCCAAGTACATGGCGCACATGTGGGAAACTTATCATGTAAATTTGACACAAGTCTTATAAATTAGACACATGTAGGAGGTCCTATAGAATATCGCCATGTAGCTCTTAATTAGATAATATAAATAGAGGTAAGAGTGAAGCCTTCTTCACTCTTGTCAATTCTTTTCTTGTTTCTAATCCAGATTCAAGAGTCTATAGTTTTCTTGTCTTGTGGCAATAGCCATTCTAATTTCTTTTAATATATTTACTTCTTTACTTCTATTTTGTTATTTTTCTTAGTAGAAGTTTTATATGTTTATTTGCTTGCATCATGTTCTTGTCCTTGACAATTATATTTGAATTACAACAAGAGAGGTAATAAATTTTCAACAATTGCCTCTCTTGTTGTATTTGAATTACAATAACGCAATTGACAAAATTTTAGGATAAACAAAGGATTTTCAATAAAGAATCTCTAAGAGAATCTTTAAAAGAATCTTAGGATAAATAAAAGATTTTGAGTAGAGAATCTTTGAAAGAATCTTAGAATAAACAAAGGAATTTAAATAAAGAATCTTTAAGGAAATCTTTAAAAGAATCTTAAGATAAACAAAAGATTTTTAATAGAAATTTTTTGAAAGAATCTTTGAAAGAATCTCAAGATTTAAAAAAAAAGTATTTTGACCAAGAAATTTTTGAGGCATCTTAAAAGAGTAAAAAGATTTTGACCAAGAAATCTTCAAGGCATTTTAAGAAAATCAAAGGATTTTAATCAATGAATCTTTGAGGCATCTTAAAAAAATCAAAAGATTTTAATTAAAGAATCTTTGAGGCATCTTAAAAAAATAAAAGGATTTTAATTAAAAAAACTTTAAAGCATCTTAGGAGAATCAAAGGATTTTTTATCAAAGAATCTTTAAAAGAACAAAAAGAATAATAAATAAGATATTTTGAAAGAAATCACAAGGATATAAATTAAGATATCACTAGTCTTTTTTTTCTTCACTTAATAGGCAGCCAAGATCCTAGTGATTTCTTGAAGAGGGTTCTTTCCTTTACAGCAATGGCTAGTGAATTATTTCAACTTTCACAATCTGTTGGATTTTAAGAATATGAGTAAGGCAAAAAAAAAATATTCCAATGCGAAGTAAGGCCACATTAGAATCTTTAGAGACACAGCCTCATCACAAAAATCTTCATTCAAATACACGAGCTTTGATAATACTCCTTGAAATTAGAAGGGTGACTCCATGCAAATCAAAAATTATATTTGGAAGACATTTTGAAAGTTGCACAAAAAATAAATTCTTGGATGAAACATTAATAAAATAGAAGTTATATTTTATCAATGACGCCACTTTTAAGATCATGTTGAATCGATAACCAACAAACAAAAGATAGAATATATTACTTTTTTATTCTAATAAATTTTAGATTTTTTATACATGTGACTTAATCATCAAATGACTTGAAGTATGTATGTAATCTTTTCCTTGTCTCTTTGATAATCCACTATCTTGCATCTTGTCAAGGACAAGAACTCGATGAAAATAAATAAATATATAAAATTTCTATTAAAAAATATAATAAAATAGAAAAATAGAAGTATATATATTAAAAAAAACTAGAATGGCTATTGCCACAAGACAAGAAAACTATAGACTCTTGAATCTGGACTAGAAGCAAGAAAAGAATTGGCAAGAGTGAAGAAGGCTTCACTCTTATCTCTATTTATACTATCTATCGAAGAGCTACATGGTGGTATTCTATAAGATTTCCTACACGTGTCTAATTTATAAGATACATTTGTTCTAAATCAATTTCAAGATATCTATGTGGAAGTAAAGAGAGGAAGGAATGTAGAAGATGAAGATGAAGAACCAATTAATAAGAAGCAAATACAAAAAGGTGGTGGTACAGGAGAAAAGACAAAAGAAGGGTCAACAATAAATCAGCCACCACAAAATATTCTTTCATCTTCACAACCGAAGGAGACATCAATCCCAAAGCAAAGGATATAAGAAAACATGGAAAAGGATGAAGAGAAGGAGAAGAAGGACATTGAGAAAGTGGAGATAGTAATAACAAGTGCCATTGACACTTGTTTGACTAAAGAGGAGGAAGAAGAAATTAGTCAAGTATTTTTTATTGAATGTAAATCAAGCTTAGATGGAGTTATGATTGTGGAGGATGATAAGGTGAGTCATGAGGTTGAAAAAAAAGATGTGAATGATAATATACCTATTGATTTGGGAGAAGAAGTTTTAGACATATTTTCTCTTCAACTTCAAAGGAAGAAAGAGGATACCACCCACAACATGGAAGAAAAAGAAACAAAGGTATATGCTTATGCCATTTTTAATGATGGTTACCAAAAAGAGCAAAAAATTAGCTTTAATGAGGTTCAAAAAGAGAAAATTGAATAAATAGAAGAATTTTATGCTGACAACTACAACTTTGAGTGTGATAAAGAAATGAAGGTGGATTATTATCATTTATTTTGGAAAAAGATGAAGCTTAGAGAACTTGAAGATATGATTTTAGCTTTAATTATTTATGGCTTCCAAAGAAAAATTATATCTAAGAGACTTTTTGACAGGGGAAAAATGGTCTATTGAAATGAGCTAGAAATTGATACTAAGAGTTTCAAATAATGTAGAAGATGGAGAAGAAATGAGAACAATGAAACAAACGGAGCTGATTAAGTTGGCACATGCTAGAGGATGTGCAAGTTTGGAAGGAATGGATGTCGTATTGTAAATTAAAACATAGTGTGAAAGACATAAAAAAATATATTAAAATAAAAAGATTAAGATTAGAAGAAGAAAGGATGAAAAAGTGTAAGATATAGCTCTTTCTTTTTTTATCTCTAATGTAACCTAAGTTGTTTCTTTTTACTTGTTAGATTTTCTTCTATTTATCTTAGATCTACTTTATCTTTATTTCCTTCTCTCTTAGATCTAAACTTATAAATTTTGAACTAAAATTAGAAGAAAGATTGATAGAAAATTAGTAGTAAGAAGATAGAATGGAAATTTATCTTGAAAAGTGAAATTTCTTCAAGTTAGTCCAAAAGAAAAGGTTGAGAAAGTGGAAAAGACATTGGCTAAGAGGTCTTTTTGACCAAGAGGATAAAGAAGACTAGGAGGGAGGTGACAAGGAAGGTTTGTGACAGAGAAGGGGGAGAGTTTTTTTGGAAGGCATAGGATTTTTTTGGTAGGTAGTATATATTTTTGTATATAGAGGAAGTTTGGGAAGGATTTTAAATCCAATTTTTTGTAAATTTGTAGTAGAAAAGATAAGAAACTTAGAGAGATAATTCTCATGTCTTTTGATTAAGTATCAAAAGAGATATGAGTTGTCAAAGTTGCAAGTGTCTAAGACTAAGGCAGTAAGGGTTACTAAATTTCGGATCTTGGTTCTTGGAAACCACTTCGACTTTAGTAGCAAAATTTGTTGGATTTTGTTTCTTATAGAGTTAACTTCTTTGTATCAAAATCTCAAGTCAATATGACCTCTGAGCAAAGAGTTATGAGTGAAATTGTAACTAGTTTGAATGAAAAGAGAAATAGAATGAAGGCAAGGTTGAGGATTTGTATGGGTTTTTTTGGGTATAAAAAGAGTTAAGAGATGAATTTGAATACAAAATTTGATAGACATGATCTATGTAAATTAAGGAAGAGATGAATGCAAGTTTGATACTCATTAGTCTTATAAATAAAATGTTATGCTCTTTCAAAGTGACAAGGATCTATCTCCAAATCAGTGAAGTTTGAGGGAGCATATCTTTGTGATTAGAATAGTGTTTTGAGCAAAATTTATTGGAATTTGTAGACATATAAGTCTATTAGGTTTTATAAAAAATTAATTTCCATTGGAGTTATATTCGAGGAGTTATGAGGAAAATTGTGGTCGGATCTAGAATTATTAGAAGGCAAAATTAAAGAAGAAGGATGGAACCTCTAACTTAAGTTTGGAAAGAACTTTTGGAGCAATATTTGGAGGGTGTTTACAAAATAAGACAAGCTATAAGCATACCATATTTCAATACTTAGGACTTCTTTAATGAAGGGCAATGAAGGTGTGAAGCAAAGAAGGTCTAGAATTGAAGGCTGCAAGGAAGGATAACTTTGACAACATGGTTCTCTCCAACCACAATAGCTATGATCAAAATGTTTTTGTGATTTGCTTTCTTATTCTCTCAAGTATCTTGTGTCCAAATTTTGCTTCAATTGATATGCTATCCTAGGATTTATGATCGAAATTGAAGGCATGTCTCTAAAGGCAGAATATGTTAGGATTAATAAAGTATGTTTTTTATGTAAATTCTTCAATTTTATGAACTTTTATGAATCTCATCTTGCACTTCAAAAACTAGAGGCACAAAAAACCTAGTGTTTCTTAGGACTAAGATTCTCACCACGATAATGTGTCAAAATTGTACGACAAGTTTTTCACATGTGCAATACATGGCTAGCTTATTCCACAAGTTACCAATATGTGCGCCATGTGGCTAGCTTGTTGACCAAGTTTCTAACCTATCAATCACCTATAGACATGTATAAAGGAGATTTCATGTCTTTGAAGCTTCTAGGAAGCTTTTCTATCAGATATTATTAAATCAATTTATTTTACCTTTTTCTATTAGATAATTACTATAATAAATCTTATATCCTTGATATTACTGCCTCTTCTAGGAACGAGTTCCATAAAGAGTGGTGATTACGTGTTGAAAAAGTCCAGAATATGTTAAATTGTGCTTATCACATATTCTAATCTTTGTTTCCTTTGAAGGTAGTTGATAGGTCTTTTCAGCCATCGATAATGTCCTATACCAAGGTGAGAGGACCACCCTATTATTTGATCATTGTTGAGGCCTTCATAACTGTCTTTAAAAAAAATCATTAGGAACACCATCGGGAGTAGTTCCTACCTCTAAAAGTATCACTAAACATTGGGAGTCTCTTTCAAGGTTGTGATACCAAACACGTTGTATTTTGCCATCAATCCAAGGAAAGACATGTTGTTCTTGAAGATTCTCATCTCTATTATGTTGTCTTGAAGGTTGTGATAGTTGTAATGTCTCATCTGATAAATCAGCAAACGAAGGTTCTTGAGTTGAATCCGTTGGTTTTTGATTCTCCATCTCTTTAATATCATAAATACAAAGAAGCTACAAATAAGGATAGAAAGTAGAATGTTATCTTGCCTAGATTGTGTTTTTTTTTTAGAGAAGATCATCATCTTGGTTTTGATAGATGTTGTTGATTAAAAGCCTCTACTTTTCTTACTGCATTTGCAAGATTCTTTGCTAGTTTCCATGTGTGTTTACTAATATCATATCCATGTCAATGGACAAGATATTCCAACCTATTTTGGCGCTGCCTTGAATCTAAGACTTTTTTCACTTCAAATTCTTTATTATTGTCCATGTCTATAGGAAGAGGTGGCACTTGTCTTATTCTTGGTATATTCACTATCTAATATGGTTCAAGAAGAGACATGTAGAATACATGATAGATCTTCATAGACTCTGGTAGGTGTAATTGATATGCAACTGGATTGATTTATTCAAAAATAGAAAAAGGTCCAAGTCTACGATAGTCCAACTTATCACAAGGACGAGTAGTCTTGATATTGTGACAAAGTAACCATACCTTGTCTTCCACATTGAATTGTGGTTGTTCCTTATGATACGCATTTATATTTATTTTTTGTTATTCTTGAGTTTCTTTTAATTGCACCTTCATTATTGCATGTAGCTCTGGCAAACAATTTGTCAAATCTTCTACTGCTGGATTATCAACTTTTGAAAAATAAAAAGTATTAAGTCGTGGATAGTAACCATAATTGGCAAAGAAAGGTGTTTCTTGCATAGAAGAATGTATTGTATTATTAAAAGCAAACTCTGCCAATGGTAAGAGAGTTGTCCAATCATCTTGTTAGTAGTTGATGGTACACCTCAAATATTGTTCTAAGATTTGATTTACACGCTCCGTTTGTCCATCAATTTGAAGATAGAAAGGTGAAGATAATTTTATATCCACCTTTAAAATCTTAAAAAGCATTCTCCAAAATCTTGACATAAATTGCATCCCTCTATCTGATATAATATCCTTTGATAATCCATGATAGCAATAGATGTTATCAAGGAAGAGTTTAGCTGTTTCTTTACCTGTGATATATTTTGTACATAGTACAAAATGTGCTATCTTGATGAAATAATCTACAATCACATATATAGAATCATATGAACTTGAATTTGGAAGATCCGTGATGAAATTCATAGAAATAGAAGAGCAAGGTTGTTTTGGTATAGGTAATGGTTGGAGAAGTCTGTAAGATTGATGATGAGGAATTTTTGATCTTTAACAAACATCACACAGCTGCACAAACTCTTTAACAGCCTTCCACATTTGAGGCCACTAAAAATCTCTTGAAATTAGCTCCAAGGTCTTATTGTATCCAATATGTCTAGCTGTAGGAAAGTTGTGACGAGTTTCAAGAGCACATAATCGTGCTTCACCTTCTCAAATGTATAAACATTCTTCAAAATAAAGTAAATTGTCCTTGAACTTGAATATTGAAGTATCATGAGATTTAGATAAATTATTCTTAATATCATGAACAAGAAGATCTGAGGGCATACTGAACTAGATTTACTTGAGAAATATTAAATCAATAGTCAATGTTGATTTTATTGCTCAAATATGAAATTGCTCTGATTTTAGGAGGATTATTCTTTGTTGATGAGAAGTTGCATCTCTTTCTTTTGGTTCAAGATAAGATCGTCTAGAAAGAGCATCGGATAGACCTCATTTTTTTTTGGCCAATAAGTGATGATGAACTCGAATCTTGACAAAGACATGCTCCAATGAGCTTGACGACAATTTCACACGCATATTGACATGAAGTACTCAAGATTCTTGTGATCTATATACACAATGATTGGATTAGAAGCGCCTTCTAAATAGTGGCACCATTTTTTAAAAGAATCTATAATTGCAAGAAGTTTTTTATCGTGGATATTATAATTAATCTCTATTGTTGAAAATTTCCTGGAATAGAAAGCTACTTAATGGAATTTGTCATCTGCTCCCATTTGTGACAATATTACACCCAAAGCAAAGTCTGATGCGTCTATTTCCATAAAAAATGCCTTAGAGAAGTCGATGATGTCGTATATCGTACAGTCTTGCTTGAGAATATTTCAAGCACTTGGTTGTAGAAAATATATATATATATATATATATAACAACTAATAATAACTAATCTCAACTTCTCTAATCAATCTCTAAATAATCTTTAATTAAATCTTAACTAAACCTTAGTCAATCTTGATCAAACCTAAATAAATCCTAAAATAAATCTTAACAATCTTAAAATAAATCCTAATTAAATTCTAATCAATCTTGATTAAATTTTAATAAATCCTAAAGTAAATCCTAATTAAATCCTAATCAACCTTGTTTAAATATTAATAATCCTAAAACAAATCCTAATTAAATCCTAGTCAATCCTGATTAAATCCTAATAAATCATAAAATCTTAGTCAATCCTGGTCAAATCCTAATTAATCCTAAAACAAATCTTAATTAAATCTTAGTCAACCTTGATCAAATCATAATTAAATCCTAGTCAACCTTCGTCAAACCCTAACAAATCCTAAAATCCTAATCAACCTTGGTCAAATCCTAATAAATCCTAAAATCCTAGTCAACCTTGGTCAAATCCTAACAGATCCTAAAATATCCTAAAATAAATCCTAACTAAATTCTAATCAACTCTTGTCAAACTTTAAGAAATCTTAAACAAACATTAAACCCTAAATCCAATCCTAAATCCTAACCGAATCCTAACCAAGTCCTAAGCAATTCCTAAGATAATTTTAGAACCTCAATAATTATTGATTAAATTATTGATCTTGCTCAAAAATTTACACACTCCTTAAAAACTAAGTTAGCAGCAAGCACATAAAATTTGAAGAGGATCAAACTTACTAGCAAGAAATTCAATCCCAAATTTCAATCAAGTATCGGCCGGCCTGCTTCTCCTACTTTAATGATGATTGTCTAGTGCCAATATCTCCTTCTTATACAATTTATTTGCTTCCAAATTTGACATGAATGTAGGAAATTAAGTCTTCTACACACATACATAAATTTCATTCCAATCCAACTAGTTGATTGTTAGAAATCTTAAAAAACCTAATTGACCCTCAATTCTCAATTTCTGAGACTCCAATCCACATAAACTTCAATAATCTTTGATTGAACTATTAGATCAATCTCAAATTTACAGCACCCTACAAGCACTATTGTATGCACCAATTTACAAAATATCACTTATAAATCTATAACCAATCTCACAGAATGCTCAAAAATAAAAATCCCAATATATTTCATAAAATCAGAGTCACCAAAATCAAACTTGATTTTACAAAGCCATTACAAAGTCATTACCAACTTAAATCACTTTTAATTAATGCTTAAAGAAATATCTTCTTGTTTGCTCTCTAATTCCACCTTTTGATCTCTAAAAAGCCTCTTGATCCACTATAGACATGTGGTTTTGTGCCTCGGGATCAAATTCCAACCCTAGCTCAGAACCGGTCCTCTCCGGATATCTATTTTGAGATTTTTGTAGTAGATTTTTTTAAAACCTATTTTTAATTCCCTCCTATATATGCTTATATCATTTTATTTTTCAATCTACTTTGTTTTGCCTTACTTATGGCCCTACAAAGTAAATAGAAGCTCATTTATAAAAAAAAGGCAGTATTAACATCCATTAGTTTTATTCTCTTTTTACTATTATCTATTTTTTTTAAGATAATTTGCTACAATATTTTGAACTAAGATCTTCTATAATATACTATTTCCACACTCTTTCACCTAATAGTCACGTTACATCACGACAACGCAATAGAAGATTGGTGTAGAAGTAAAAGCTATTTTCAATGCTTCAAACAATGCTTCTACTTCCTTACTCCAATCCAATTTGTCTTTACAAGTTAGACGTATAAATAGAACTATAACTTGAGAAAATTTCTTGATAAAGATTTGATAATAATTGGTAAATTCTAAAAAGCATTGTACGTCCTTTATTACTCTTGGAATCTTCCAATCCATAATTATTTGGACTTTTTTAAGATCCATCATAAGACCATCATTTGAAATAATGTATCCTAAGAAATCAACTTGAATAATGTGAAATACACACTTTTTCATCTTGTCGTATAATCCAATATCTCTAAGTTTTTGTAATATAGGATGAACATGTAATTTATGTTCTTTTACGTCCTTAAAGTAGATTAAAATGCCGTCTAAGTAACAAACAACAAAATCATCTTAAAACTCATGAAAAACATCATTAATTACATGTTAAAAAATAGCTGGTGCATTCGTGAGTCCAAAAGGCATAATAATATATTCAAAATATTCATACCTTGTTCAAAAAGCAGTCTTCCATTTATCTCTTTCTTTAATACGGACCAAATTATACACTCCTCGTAGGTCTATTTTTGTATAGATCTTAGCTTCATTCAATTGATCTAGAAGTCCAGATATCAATGATAGAGGGTATTTATTCTTAATGGTAATCTTGTTGAGCCCTTGATAATCTACGCACATCCGTAGTGATCCATCTTTTTTCTTTATAAACAAGATAAGAGCTCCTATTGGAGATTTTGAATGACGTATAAAATTCTTGGCTAAGTTTTCATCAATGTATTCCTTGAGTTTAGCTAGTTTATTTTGTGATAAGCTATAGATTGGTCCAAATGGAGGCTAAGCTCCTTCTTTGAGGTCAATTGAATAATCATACGGATAATATTTGAAAGAATATTTGTATTTATTTTTTCAAAAATATCTTGATAATCCAAATATTGGTTTTGAATGCCATTTAAAGTCTTTCCACCATCAAAAACGGGTGTGGCATAAATAGCAAAAGTTGATCTTTCTTTTGCTGCAAGTATAAAAGTTTTTATATCTATAAGTACGGGTTTTACTATACTAGACTTATAGCTTTTTGTTTGGTCGGCAAAATATTTAATAATGTTCTAAAAAAAGTCAAATCTACAAGAATTCTAATTTATTTGAGAGTTATATTTTTTTAGCTATGATAAACCTAAAATAATTGGATTAAATGGAGATTTAATTATATTAAAGATTATGTAGTTATTATGACCATCTATTATTATTTTTATAGGACGGATTTTATGAGTGACATTTCTAAAAGACAATGGATGACCATCTATGATTTCTACATGTACGGGATTTAGTTTTATGTATTAAAGATATTTTAGGATTCTTAGCAAATTATTCATCTAGAAAGTATGTTGAGGCTCCTGAATCTAATAAGGCAAAGGCTCTGTAGTTTTTTGGTCCTAAATATACATCTTTTATAAAACAATGAGAGGATTCTAAGAAGAGAATAGGACCTTTACTAGGAATTGTACAAGGTTCCAGCTGCACAGTCCTTATTATAGTTGGACAAATTCGTTTTCCGACATGTTGTCTTTTTTGACAGCCGTACTCTTTATTTTGTAATTGTGTTGTTTCTTTGGACAATGTTGAACAATGTGCTTAGATTGTCTATAATATAAATATAATCCTCCTTGACAATGCTGAATCTTTTCTTGTTCAATAAGAGGTTTAAAACATACCGCATCAATTTGCATGTCTTATACTTCCAAATGTACGTTTTGTGAGAACATTGATATTACGATTGAATAATAATGTTGAGGCTCTCTTATACGACTCTCGGATTGAAATTCAAAAAATTGATTGTCACACTTCACAGCAAAATCAATTGCTTGACTCAATGTCTGAGGATCGGATAAATTGAGCATTAATTTTTTTACCTCATATTGTAATTTGTAGAAAAATTGGCTTATGAGTGCAGCATCATCCCATTTGATATCAGTCGCAAGTTGTCAAAATTGTGAAGCGTATAATGATATTAATCAATTAACTTGTCATAGGATGCGAATCTTGTTAGTTGCAATATGGATTGCATCATGTTCTCTATATATAGATCAAAATTTTATTAAAAATACCTCCAAATTATCCAATATTGGATCACGTTGTCGTAATAGGTGAAGTCTTACTAAAGAATGCTCTAAGCACCTAGCTGTGGAAGATAAAATGGAAATATGCAACAAAAAGATCCTATCAACTCTAATAGAATTCTAAATAATTTCTATTAAATATTAATAATATTAATCAAGCTTTGATCGAATCTTAAAGAAATTACAAAAAGAAGAGTAAATGAATTATTTATTATTCATAAAAAAATAACATATAAAATAATAATTTTAAAAAATATTAAAAATAGAAATCTTAAAATCTTAAATCAAATTTTAAATCAAATCTTGGTCAAATCCTAAGTCAAACCTTGATTAAATCCTAAATCAAACCTTGGTCAAATCTTAACAAATCCTAATTAAATCTTAGTCAATTTTGGTCAAATTTTAACAAATTCTAATCAAATCCTAATTAAATCTTAGTCAATCTTGGTCAAATTCCAATAAATCTTAATCAAATCCTAATTAAATCCTAATTAATCCTGGTCTAATCCTAATAAATCCTAAAACAAATCCTAACTAAATTTTAATCAATCCTGATCAAATCTTAATAAATCCTAATCAAACCCTAATTAAATCTTAGTCAACCTTCATCAAATCCTAACAAATCCTAAAATAAATCGTAAATAAATCTTAATCAATCTTAGTCAAATCTTAATAAATTTTAATCAAATCTTAATTAAATATTAATCAACCTTGGTCCAATCCTAATAAATCCTAAAACAAATCTTAACTAAACTTTAGTCAACCCTGATTAAATCCTAACAAATCCTAATCAAATCCTAATTACATCCTAGTCAACTCTAGTCAAATCCTAACAAATCCTAAAATGAATCATAATTAAATCCTAATTAATCCTAATTAAATCTTAACAAATCTTAATCAAATCCTAACTAAATCCTAGTCAATCCTAGTCAAATCCTAATAAATCCTAAAACAAATCTTAATTAAATTCTAATCAATCTTAATTAAATTCTAACAAATTCTAATCAAATACTAAATCCAAATAAATCCTAATTCTAATGAAATTCTAATCAAATATTAAATCCTAAATCCAAATCTTAAATCCTAATCAAATCCTAAGTAACTCCTAAGGCAATTTTAGAACTTCAATAACTACCAAACAAACCATTGATCTTGATGAAAAATTTATACACACCTTAATAACTAAGTTGACAATAAATACATCAAATTTTAAGATGATCGAATTTACCAAAAAGAAGAAAAATCTACAAATCTATATGGCCGACCTCCTACTCCAATCTTGATGCCAATAATCTAGTACCTAAACCTCATGTTCTCACCATTCAATTGCTTTCAAATTTCATCAATACATAGAAAATAAAGTCTTTTATCTATAGACACAAATTTCACTCAAATCCAATTAGCAAATTGCTCAAAATCTACAAAATCCTAACTAATCCTCAAAATCCAATTCCCAAGACCTTAACCCACTTAGACATAAATTACTAATAATTGAACTATTAGATTAAGCTCAAAATTACATTATAGATTGACAACAACAATATCAACCAATCTACAAAATTGTAGCTATAGATTTATTATAAAACTTTTGTAATTATCCAAAGTATAATCCCTATTTTATTTCACAAAATCCAAAGTCATCTAAAACAACCTTGATTTTGTAAAGCTCTTACAAAGTCAATTTTGATCCAAATCCCTTTATATCAAATCTTATACAAAACCTCTCAAGTCTGCCTTCTAATCTTATTCTTTGATCTGCCAAAAAGCTTTTGACTCGCCATAGGCATGTGGTTTTGTGCCTCAAGGTCAGATTCCAACCTTGGCTCATAATTGGTCCTCTCTAGATATCTATTTTGAGATTTTTGTAATAAATTTTTCTAAAACCTATTTTCAATTCTTTTTTAAAGATGCCTATATTATTTATTTTTCTAGTCTACTTTATTTGCCTTATTTATGGCCATATAAAGCAATTAGAAGTTACTTCTATAAAAAATAACATCAACACCTTTCGATTTCTTTCTACCTCCTTGTCTATTATTTATTTTTCTAAGATAATTTTCTCAAATATTTTCATTTGAGCTTTTCTATAATATAACCACTCCTTTCTTCTTTCACCTAATGGTCATATTACTACATGACATCCACCCCCCTTGAATCTCTGTATCCTCCGGTATGCGCTAATGGTTTTTCAATAGATCAATGTATGATGTTCTTCATCTTGGTCAAATTCTTGATCTTCAACTTATTCTTTCTCTTCCATTTCAATAGTCCTTTATAGATTTTATTTTTCATCAAAATATGTACATACTCCTCTTTGTTTGAATAACTTCATTTGCTTGCCTGCTATAGGTGTTTTTAATTTTGTTTCATCAAGTTCCCGTAACAAATATGTTCTATTGCCATAGACTTCTATCACAACATAGGATCCAAACCAATGCTTAGAAAATTTTTGTAATGTATTATGTTGGTTGTCCAAACTATTATCATAGACTAATATCCAATTACCTTCTTCTATTTTCTTAGGCCGTAGTCAATGCATTTTATCAAATCTTTCTTTATTCTTTTTCCTTGCTTCTTTCAACCTTCTTATTGCCACTTCAATGTCCTCACAAATTCTTTCTAATAGTTAAATCCGTAATGCTAAAAGCTCTTATCTATTAAGAACATCCTCCCAAGGTAATAATTCCCATGTAAGCATTATTTCTTCTATTGGCATAACTAGCTTTTGTCTACACATTAATTCAGAAGGCATATAATCAGTCACCATGCTATGAGTTGTATGATCTGTCCATAATGCAAATGGTAGTAGCCTTGGCCATTGATGTATTTTGCCATTGCAATCTTTTATTAATGCCTTAACAATAGGTGAATGTCTACGCTCACTCTTCCCATTACCTTCTGGATTATATATTTTTGACAAAGAAAGTTTGATTCTCATTCTATCAAAGAGTTTCTTGCTTCTTTGGATCCAAATCACCTCTATATGCCATGATTTTTTCTATACAACTATAGAAATAAATAATGTCCTCCAAGAGAAATTGACATACACTTTCAATACTCTTTATTCTTAGTGCTCGTCCTTCAACCATATTTGATAAATCTTCACGTATAAGTACCAAATATTTCATTTTTCTAAGTTCCATAAGCATTGCCACTAAATCCACTATCCACTTATAATATAGTGCTAGAAGGTAAGTTGGATGTAATTCATTTGGATGTCAAATATTAGAATAAACTTAAAAAATTTTACATGATCCAATAAAATCAACCACACCTTTATATATGCCTTTCCACTAATATTTTTCCTTCAATTTAGTAAAAGTTATCCATATTCCTCTATGCCCTACCTACAAACTCTCATGAAATTCCTTGATAATCTTTTGTTGAGCTTCTAAATCACATATCATCCATTGTGGTACTTCTCCTCTTCTCTTTGGATGCTTTCATAAATATCCATCATGTAAAAAAATATCCGCAAGCTTTTTTACAAATTTTCTTAAATTTTTGATTAGTCCAATCTTCTTGTCACTTTAATGTACTTAGATACTTTCCAATATCTTCCCATTCACCTTCATATAAGTCTCTTAAAAATAATTCCAATGGTATATTCAAACATACGCCTTCTTCTTTTGATAATGCATTAATATAAAATTTTGCACCCACATCATCTTCCATATCAATCATATCTTCTTCATCATAATACCTTGCCCTTGATAACATATCTGCAATTGAATTATTCCTCCTTATAATGTGTTTAAATTCTAGATTCAAAAATTTGATATATGCTATCCACCTTAACATAGCAATATCAGGAGTTGAATAACTTGTAATCATGCCTAATAAAGGCAAATAATTTATTTCTATGACTACCAATGCATCAATCAAATATTCTTTTTTATTTTTTATAGCAGTTATTACATCCTATAAATTTCTTTTAATTTGTGTATATGTTCTTTGTCTAATATTCAAATCCTTTACTCCAAATCATATTATATATCTATTCCCTTGTTCATCATCTTATCCAATTGCCTAACTTATTCCAATTGGACTTGCATCAACTATCAATATTATTGGTCTTCTACATTCATAATTCATTTTTTTTAAAGTTGGAGGTGAAGTAAGAAGTTCTTTCAATTTTTTCATAGTTTTTCTTTATTCTTCTTTCTATTAAAATCTTTTATTCTTCTTTAGCAACTCATATAATGGATCTGCCACATGTGCAAAATGAGGTATCCATATATGATAGAAAATGCACACTCCTAAAAATCTTCTGATTTCCGTAGTGTTTGCACATTCTTTCATCTTTTTTAATATCAATCTTTTCAATACTCAGCTTACGTCCATATAATCCACACATGTGCCCAACAATTAATATTTTAATTATTCCAAACATAGATTTTGTATCTAATAAGGTCAAGTGTACCTCTTCCAACCGTGATAAAATCTTTTCACAATCCATAATATGATTTGCAACAAATCTTCTATAATCTTTTTGATCCAATGTCTCATCTTTTTTTTCTTTTGTACATCTTTTAATTGGAACATCATCTAAAAATGGCATAGTCTTTTCTGATATAAATGCTCTCAATACTTTGTTCATTCCATTCATCACATGAACTATTGAATTAGTAGCCCATTGAGGCAATGTATACATTCTTACCAAATCCAATAGAATCTTTATAGTAGTTAAATCTCTACTTTGTAATGCCAATTGAAATAAATCATATCTTGAGTAAAAATCACACATTGAATAGATTGCTCTTCTAGCAAATGCTTCTACAAATTCATCTACAATTGGACTTGAACCCATATTTTTAATAGTTATTTTATTTACAAGTTGCATCTCTTGTATAAATCTCATTGTTCTATTTTTCTTTGGTACCATAAACCATCGATTTGAATAAGGTGCCATAGACGGTTTTAAAATCTCCATTTCAATCTTTTCATTGAATAAGTTTTTCAACTTGGATAAATATGCTCTTAGTATTGGAATTGGTCGTAAATTCCATGGTTCATGAGGAATAGTAAAAATAACTATAGGTGCTACAATATTTACATCAATACATCCAATTTCATGTGCTTCAAATGCAAAAGCCTTTTCATGTCATGAAAATATATTTCTAAAGCATTTTTCTTCACATTTTGTCAAAAATCCTTTACATCTAACTTTTAATCCATCTAATGTAGCATCCATAAATTTATGCCCTATCCTCTTAGAATCTCTCAAATTTGGTTATGTAGATGCTCCTCTCATCTTTTCTTCACAATTTGATGGTAGTGGCAAAGCCATTGGTTTAACCTTTTTTGCCATTAATTTATACTTAGTTTCAACACGTACCTCTTGGCAACTTAAATTTTCTTTAAAGTTTTGAATTTCATCATAGAATTCTTTAGAACATACATTAATAAATTTATTACCTCTTTATAATCTATATTACAATAAATAATTTAATTCTCCTATAATATCCGCAAATCTAACTTCTTCAAATACTCTTGATATAAATTCATCCTTAATTAATCCTCCATTTTCTTTTAAAGTTTTTTCCATATTTTTAACATAATATTTATCTATTCTTTTCATTCTTTTAATAGTTTTAAAAGATAATACACCATCTTGTTTCAATCCAATAAGTCCAATAGGTAATATCATCTTTGTTAAATTTAGCGAGAGCATGTCTTCCTCTAACCCATTGCAATCCCGCTTTACAATGGTGTGTGGTAAAAATCCTCAAGGTCTTCAAAGTTCTCATTTGATAATGGCTTTTTTCTCAATTTATCATGATTTTTTTCATGATCAAGACAAATAGTTCAAAATTGAACTACTTTCATTCCATCTTGGCTTCTTATTCTTGCATAGGCTAAACCATTATTCATAATCCTTGTTTCCATTCTTATGGTAGTAATAAATGGTTGTCCCAATATAATTGAATATATAGACATATCTTATACAAAGAAATGTTGTTCATGAATAACATCTTCTATCATCATCTTTATATTTGGATAAGCTTCATACAATTCTCCCTTTGAATTGTTTGTTGATCTTATCATCCATCCATGTTCAATATCAATTGGCCATTTTTCTTTTTTATATAATTTCTGTGATATCAAGATGATTTTGAAACCATGATCAATTAGTGCTACAATCGGCTCTTCTAATTCTCCTAATTTTATTAAAATTTCTATTATAGCTCTTGTCCAAAGACTTCAAGAATAATGATTAGAAGCTTAAATACTATCTTCTTTATTTGTGAATTTAACTCGTAAAATATTTTCAACCAATTACATTTCAATTTCTTCATCTTCATTGCTTCCCATTGCCTTTGTACCTTGTATATTTGATATTATAGTATCACTAATAGATTGTCATTTTTTTTTTATTGTATCAATAACAAATTCATGAAACTCTCATTTTGCAATTCCTAAAATCTCACCAATTGTAAACTCAATCTTTCCACTTAAAATCTGCTCCTCCAATACCTTCTTCAAATTGGTAGTAGCCTCAATATCTAATTGTAATTTATAAGTAGGGGCCTTTCCCTTCTCTTTTACAAAATCTCTTTTTTTTGTAGAAACATTTTTCATTGTCTCTTCATGCATAGGATTTTTTTGTTGTCGTATTTTTTCTTCTTTTGTAATTTTTTTTGATGGCCCTTTATTATTCTCATCTCTTCTTCTTTTTTCTTCTATTAATGCATCATGTTGATTCCTTGCAATATGAGCATGTACCAATAATCCATCTACTGAATCATTCCATCCAGTAATTTTTTGAATGTCATTGCCAACGCATTTTAAATCATCATTAGTAAATTTTCCTCTTTCAGCATAATTCATTGCACTTGTCCACAAAGAACTAGATTCTCCTAGAAGTTCAAGATTTATGCTTAAACACTTGCCTCGATTTGCTTCCCAATATGTTGACACTTCATTGCTTGAAATTTTAAATGATTCTCTTGCAAGTACCTTCATTCTTCCTTTATCAAAGTTTGTCTCTAATTTTTCTCCACTCTCCTTTAAATATATCATACCATCTTTGAAAAAAACAACTCTTTTGCGTAGCGCCTCTATAAAATCTTCACACTCTCTTCTTGAATAATCCACGTTGTCATGTTGTAACACGTTTATATAGTAAAAAATATGAATAAGGATAAATTATACTTAATACTTAGTTATCTTGGATTATTAGATACTTAAGGTACTTAAAAAAAGATTTATAGAAGCCTCTTAGATTAATTCTTGCTCTAATAGCTAAAAGATAAAAGTTAGTTATTAAAATTTTCTTCTAGGTTGTAGAAACTAGTTCACGGCTTTTAAAAAAGCCATAAGTTAATAAAAATAGGATAAGAGAAATAAAAAGTTAATATGGTAAATACCAAGGTTGAGTTGAGAATAGGATTAAGTTTAAAAACCCTTAAAATAAGTTAGATCAACACCCGAGGGGTGACCGGATATGAGACAGGATCAAAATTAGACCTTCAGCCAAGTAAATGACCACCAAAAGTAGGTGTTTGCAACATTCAAAGATCGGTGATTAGGATTGGAAAGCCAGCTTAAAGGAGGTTCTAAGGGCATTTAGCTTGTTACCATAGGTTTTTGGAGGACTTAGCAATCACTATTCAAAATCAGGGTTTGTATTGGTGTTTTGGATTTTATATAAGACAATGATGGCTTGCATTGTTGAGCAATTCGTGCAATCTGTGTAGCATCTATAGTTCAAAATTTGATATTGTTTGGATTGTTGGGTGTAATGAGTGTATACAAAAATTTGTATTAATCTAGCAATGCAATCAGGAGATATTTGAGCTTTGATACAAAAGGTTGTCGGAAATTGGCAGTTTAGGGTTGGATAGGATTTCTGTGATAACTAAAGATTCATCAATTGGATCAATGTAAATTTTGGTATGGTGATAGAAGACTTATAGATTGAGCTACATACTAAGTTTGAGCTGAAGTTAACGGTGGAAGAAGGAGAAATCACCATTGGAGTTTCTACATCAATCTTCAAGTTGGCGGCCGAGTGTCATCAGTGCGCTTTTTGGACATTTTCTTGCAATCTGTAAGTTGGCTTGAGCTAAAATTTTTTGAGCATGTAAAAGACTTATACCAGCATTTGTGTGCAAAATTTCACACTAAGTGGATGGTCAAATTAAAAGTTATAGCTTGTCAAAGCTCTTTGATTAGAATTAAGGCTTATAAATGAAAATAAAAAATTGCTTAAATATAAAAGAAACAAGGAAATTGGGGTGTATGTATAATTGATGTTACCAAGAGGAGTGTTTTTAAACACTTTTGAATTGATCTTTGAATCATATTCTTCATATATGGATGAAACCTATTAGGATTTCTTGATTATTTGTAAATACAATTTTACCTTCTACAGCCAAGTACTCAGTGCATTTCCGAACAAGACAATACATAGTACGATAATGCTATTACACCACATGCACCTATGTACTATACCATCTATTTTTCTAAATTTTTGTCTTGTTGATATTTTTGATGATTGGTCTTTTTCTTCAAGTTTTGCAAATTTTATTTGTAAATCTCTCATCTCTCGTATAATTTCATCAATGCCTATTTCTTCTTTCTTTAATGTTGCAATTAAAGATTGAATCATAGGTGTAGGATGGTTAGTAGGCAATTTTACCTTAGAAGCTTGCAATGGTCTTTGAATATCCACCCTATCATTTCTCCTTTCTCTTTTTGCAAGTACTCCTATTGCTTCTTTCACTTCTTTCCAATTTAATGTCAATCCTTCTTCTTCTTGTTTATCTTCAAGTAAAATTTCCAACTTTTCATGTAGCTCTCTATCAGCCGCTTGAAGAAAAAGCTCCACTTTGCTTGGATCTAATAATAGCTTTTCTTTTTTTGATAAATGGGAATATTATCTTTCAAACTCCATCAATAATTTTGTTGCTTGAAGATCCTTTTTAGGCCTTTCAATCCATTCAAAAAACGTCCTTTCTGTAACCCGATCACTGGCTTCAAAACAATACTCATCCTTTAATACTTGGAAATTTTTTTTTCATGAACCTCCAAATTATTCTATAATGGATTTCACATGACTTCTTATCTCTGGTATACTAGCTAGTTCAAATAATTGAACCATCTCCTTCTCAGAAACACGCTTCAATTCCATTTTTTTATATAACACCTTAAATATCTCGTAATATTCTTTCCTTCAAACTAGTCAATCTTGTCCACAACTGCCTGTAATGCCTTATTTGCTATACTTTCCTTGCGATCTTTCACCTGTTATTGTTGTATGAATAAAACAAATGCTTCAAATATATTTACAAAGTTAGGATCAAAATACATACCTTGTCTCCCTTTGCTACCTTCATTTGTTGTTCCACTTGCAACTCCATTAGAAGCTCCAATTGATGCACTATCCATAATTCCTCCTTCAACTATCTTGCCTTCCTTCTCTATAAGTCAAATAAATCAAAAAAAATCCCAATAATCTTCCACCTCAAGCTTTTCACATCAGGTTCACCAAATTATGTCGTAATACGTGAAGTCTTGCTTGAGAATGCTCGGGGCACCTGATTGTAGAAGATAAAAGGAAAATACGCAACAACAAGATCCTAACAATTCTAATAGAATCCATAATAATTTCCATTAAATCTTAATAATATTAATCAAGCTTTGATCCAATCTTTAAAAAATTATAAAAAGAAGAATAAATGAATCATATATTAATTATAAAAAAATAATATATAAAATAATAATTTTTATAAAATACTAAAAGTAAAAATCTTAAAATCCTAAGTCAAATCTTGGTCAAATCCTAAGTCAAATCTTGGTCAAATTTTAAGTCAAACCCTGGTCAAATCTTAAGTCAAATCTTGATCAAATTTTAAATAAAACCTTGATTAAATCATAAATCAAACCCTAATTAAACCCTAAGTGAAACCTTGATTAAATCCTAAGTCAAACCCTAGTCAAATTTTAAAAAATCCTAAAACAAACCCTAATTAAATCCTAGTCAATCTTGATCAAATCCTAACAAATCCTAAAAAAAATCCTAATTAAATCTTAGTCAATCCTAGTCAAATCCTAATAAATCCTAATTAAATCCTAACTAAACTTTAGTCAATCCTAGTCAAATCCTAAAAAATTCTAAAACAAATCCTAATTGAATCCTAATCAATTTTGATCAATCCTTGACAAATCCTAATCAAATCTTAACTAAATTCTAATCAACCCTGATCAATCTTTAATAAATCTTAATCAAATCCTAATTAAATCCTAGTCAGCACTAGTCAAATCCTAACAAATCCTAAAATGAATCTTAACTAAATCCTAGTCAATCCTGATTAAATCCTAACAAATCCTAATCAAATACTAAATCCAAATAATTCTTAATCAAATATTAAATCCTAAATCCAAATCCTAATCCTAATCAAATCCTAATCAAATATTAAATCCTAAAACCAAATCTTAAATCCTAATCAAATCCTAAGTAATTCCTAAGGCAATTTTAGAACCTCAATAATTACTAAACAAATTATTTTTCTTGATTAAAAATTTACACACATCTTAATAATTAAATTGACAACAAATACATCAAATTTTAACAAAATCAAATTCACCAAAAAGAAGAAAAATCTACAAATCTATGTGGGTGTTGGCCGGCCTCCTACTCCAATCTTGATGCCAATAATCTAGCACCTAAACCTCTTGTTTTCACCATTCAATTGCTTTCAAATTTTATCAATGCATAGAAAATAAAGTCTTCTATCTATAGACACAAATTTCACTCAAATCCAATTAGCAAATTGCTCAAAATTTGCAAAATCCTAACTGACCTTCAAAACCCAATTCCTGAGACCTTAACCCACTTAGACCTAAATTATTAACAATTGAACTATTAGATTAAGCTCAAAATTATATCATAGATTGAAAATAATAATACCAATCAATCTATAAAATTATAGCTATAGATTTATTATAAAACTTCTCTAATTGCCCAAAGTATTAGTCCTATTTTATTTCACAAAATCCAAAGTCGCCCAAAATAATCTTGATTTTGTAAAGCTCTTACAAAGTTGATTTTGATCCAAATCCCTCTATATCAAATCCTATGCAAAATCTCTCAAGTCTACTTTCTAATCTTATTCTTTAATCTACCAAAAAGCTTTTGACTCGCCGTAGGCATGTGGTTTTGTGCCTCAGGTCAGATTCCAACCCCAGCTTATAACTGGTCCTCTTCGGATATCTATTTTGAGATTTTTATAATAAATTTTTTTATAATCTATTCTCAAATCTTTTTTAAAGATGCCTATATTGTTTATTTTTCTAGTCTACTTTGTTTCGCCTTATTTATGGCCATACAAAATAATTAGAAATCACTTCTACAAAAAGCAGCATTAACACCTTTTGTTTTTTTTCTACCTCCTTCTTTATTATTTATTTTTTTAAGATGATTTTCTCAAATATTTTCATTTGAGTTTTTCTATAATATAACCACTCTTTTCTTCTTTTACCTAATAGTCATATTATTACACGACAACGTTGTTCAAGAAAAGATGAAAACCTCGATAAAGCAAAACCCGAAAGTAACGTTCTAATAAACCTAACTTGAGATTATTGCGTACGATAACTTTGAGGTTGAAGTTCAATCACCAATTATATTTGATTGACAAATCCTTAAAACTTAAATCTTATGCCATCAAACTTCTCAGGTAAACTAATTTTTGGTTCTCTAATGTTTGAACGGTGCTCTATCATAGGTGAGGTAGTATGGTTTCGTGTAGATATTGATGCAGCTCCAACCATCTCTATATCTTCACTTCCTGCTAATCTTGTTGCTCCTTGTGGTGATAAATTGAGTTGATGCACTGCAAGTATTAGCTCTCTCATTTGTTCTTGTATTTGTACCATTACACTCTTCATTTCCGCAAGCTGTGCCATGATAATACAATAGGAAAGAAGGTGTCTACTCTCACTTCAAGAAATGCACAATAACACACTCAAAAGAAAAAATTTCTAGAAATAATATCAGTTTAAAAGTGGATACTCTACAACTTCTAATATGCTTATGTCTTATCAAGAGAAAGGGATAATCTACTCTTAATCAAGAAAAGACAAAGCTCTAATATTATATGTGTACTTTTATCAATCAGTCAAGGACAAGAACTCGATGAAAGCAAATAAACATATGAAACTTTTATTAAAAAATATAACAAAATAGAAGTAAAAAAGTATGTATATTAAAAGAAACTAGAATGGCTATTGCTACAAGACAAGAAAATTATAGATTCTTGAATCTGGACTAGAAGTAAGAAAGGAATTGACGAGAGTAAAGAAGGCTTCACTCTTGTCTCTATTTATACTATCTAAGAGCTACATGGCGATATTCTATAAGACCTCCTATACATGTCTAATTTGTAAGACACATGTCAAACTTGTATGACAAATTTTTCACATATATGCCACGTACTTAGCTTGTTCCGTAAGCTATCAACATGTATGACACATGGCTAGCTAATTCCACAAGCTACCAACATGTGTGACACATGGCTAGCTTATTCCACAAGCTACCAACATGTGTACCATGTGGCTAGCTTGTTGACCAAGTTTCTAACCTACCAATCACCTATAGACATATATAAAGGTGATTTCGCGTCTACAAAGCTTCTAGGAAGCTTTTCTATTAGATATTATCAAATCAATTTATTTTATCTACTTCTATTAGATAATTATTGTAATAAATCTTATGTCCGTGATACATCCCTGATACCACCTCTGCTATAATAAAGCCAATTCTAATAGCTTCACATGTATTATTATCTGCCAAGACCACATTTGATATTAAAATAGCAACATAAGTGTCAAATAAATACTTATAAGGTGTTATATACTTGGAACAACTTCAATCTATTATCCATCTTGCCATGGTAGCCATGGTAGCCATGGAGGTTCCATTTGTTATTATAAATATATTATCTTATTGTCCAAATTCATCTTGCATATTATTTGTATTTTTTCTTTCTATCTTTATGCCTTTGTAACAATTTAAAACAAAATATCTTACTTTGCTGCAAAAAAATTAAGCTTTGACATTATCTCATTGATTTGAATAGTTCCCCTTGTCTTGACATAAGTAGAATGTTGAATCTTCACTTTGAGGCTCTTTTTCTAATAATAGAAATTTTTTCTCCTAAACTTCTCAATGACCCTAAAATATTCAGTTTCACTTGAAGCCATATCTAAAGAAGATATGTATCAAAAAAAATTAAGAGAAGGAGTCCTTTAGCTCTCAAAATCAGCAAAAAGGTGTTATTACCTTAAAATCCTAGAATACCATCTTTGTGAATAAACAAGTGGTTTCACTCTTAAAATACTCTCAACTTCACTTCTAAGACATCTTACAAGTCTTATCAACTATAGAAGTGTCTTGTATCAGATTTGCCATCCCAAGATCACTTCTATACTTATAAATCACCTCTAAACATCATAAGAGGTCTTTTAAGCATCTTAAGCTTCTTTAACACATGAAACTATAAAGTTAGTCCATCAAAGATTTAACTTAGTAAGAAAAGACAACATTAGTATTTTATAATAATACTTTAAGGTATAAATAAAATTCCAAGTTCAAAATGCACTTAACAACAAATAAGAGCAAATCAGCATTTAGATTTAGATTTGAATCTAAAAATTAGGAGTTTCTAAATTCTAACATAAATAATAAAAATAATAATATATTCTTTACAAATACAAAGACTTAATAGAATTTCAAAATTCACAAGCAAATGTGAGTGGGCCCATAATCTATTAATATATATATATATATATATATATATATAGAAATTTCAACACTTAGTATCAACAAGAATTGTATACAAAATGAAGTGTGGAGTAAGATAATTCTTACTTCTAACTTTTTTTACTTATAGGTGGTAGTTGCTACTCCAATAGACAATTTCTATCCTTTCACTCTTACATTCATCAAACCT
The DNA here is from genome assembly GCA_036785485.1 of Physcomitrellopsis africana. Taxonomy (NCBI): domain Eukaryota; kingdom Viridiplantae; phylum Streptophyta; class Bryopsida; order Funariales; family Funariaceae; genus Physcomitrellopsis; species Physcomitrellopsis africana. The sequence goes on along the minus strand of JAWRVF010000406.1, from coordinate 282,524 downwards.
ACCATTAAAACATTCTTTTGCATCTCACCTACCATTAAGACATCTCTTTGCATCTCACCTATGATTAAGATATCTTTTGGCATATTTTTTATGCTCTTATCTACTCTCAAGACCATTGTCTTTGTGGCTCATCTATAGAATAGTCCTTCCATATCCCAAGAGCCAATATTTTGACCATTAGCAACTTATCTAAGATAATATTTTTTATTTGATAATTTATTCTATTTTTACTATTATCTGTTTATCTCAATAATTATCTATGCTTATATATGTCATAGAGCATAGTACTTCCACAAGTATTAGACTTGGATTCTAAATCCAGTAAGAGAACTTGAAAGGAGGTGTTGTAGGTCTTTGATTTTTTATTTAAATTTCTTTATATCTCTAAAATAACCAATCATAAGTGAATTTGTATATGACAAAGATATTGCAATATCTATTGTGTTGTTTTGGTCCCACAAACTTGAAGACTTAATAATATCTATTATAATACATAATATTTTAATAAATATATATAAATTAATATACAAAGAATATCACTTATTGACTTAGCTACTAACTTGTAAAATCTTCTATATATATATATATATATATATATCTTGTATTGAAGATGCTATCTAATAATTTAAAATTATAAGAGTATTTGAAATTAAAATAAACATGACATTGTGCATGTTTGAAATCTTTTATTCAAAATTTTAAGTTTGCATTCTTTAAGTAACTTAAAATTTTGAATAAAAGATTTCAACCCTAATACCTTAATTTAAATGACATGTTTATTTTATGATTCATGATGTCTTTACTAGCTTAAAGCTCGTGGAGTATAATTGTCATTAAAAAGTTACTACTAAATTTTTACACTTATATATTTATATATTTATATATTTTTACACACACACACAAAATGGGTCAAATAATATCTGAAGAAATTTTTGTTGAAAACTTTATTGAAATATTTGACAAATGCTTTAGAGTGCATAAAAACAGAAACTAAATAAAACTTCAAAGGTTTTCAATCATATTTTCTAATGAGTAGAAGAGTAAAAAGTAAAAAGAAACCATGAATGATTTTTATTCAATTCTAGATACACAAATCAATGCACTCAATGTCCACTACATAACCCAATAAAGCCTCTCATCATTATCACTTTCCTATGCTTTGTACATTCCCTCCCAACACTCTCTATGAATACAAGAACATGACAATGAAATCCACGAAAGCTTCCTTAACGGATGAAACAAATGTAACGTTATTCCGACTTTCATCCAGTTTTGGGAACGAAGTACGCAACATCGGGAACTTCACCACCTTCCTGTGAACCCGGCGACATTAGGGCTGAAGCTCCACACACTGCAACGGCGCTTCAATTGTCGACGATTCATGGAGTCGATGGGGTGCATTTGCTGTGCAGAGATCGGCGTCGCTATGGATGCTTTGTCACTCCGCTACATTGAGGAAGCCCATGAGAAGAGTTTCTGTGGTTTAAGTGTAGATGATGTGGACTTGATTTTGCAGCTGGAGTCGATCTGACTACGATTTGGGAGTCCTCACAGCTAGGTCTAGTTTTAATACGATCTGTTCGACATCGTGTAAGGTAGAGATTGCTGTCTGTTCCGGAGCTCAGGACAAGCGGTAGCTTCTAAGTCTGCAGTCGTTTGGAAATATGGAGCTTCTGAGGTAAGGCATTCGAGGTTTTAGAGCTGGTAGGAAGGCTGATTGACTCCTTCGATGGCGATTGCACGATCAAAAATGCTATTCGGCAGCGCGTGACTTAGGAGGATTGATATTGCGAGGTAATGATTGAATTTGCGTTTGGAAGCGTGACTGCGGTAGTTTTCGTTGCAATGGAGTGCCATTTTTTTGTCGTTCTTGTGTGGCTGTACTATTCGTTTTTTTTGTTTTTATTTATAGCTAGTTATGATTCACCCGGTGGTCGCTATCCTTGAACTTCATCAGTCAGATTGGTAATTTCGAGATTGATGAGTACATTTTGCATGGAGGAGACAGATTGTCGAGCAGAGGCATTCAAAGACCTCACGAGATGCAGGAGCTATCAAGTTTCTTTTCAATACAATGCCTTCACAATATTAATTGACAACTGAATTTTGTAGACGCTTATGATGGTCGGAAAGTGTTTTACACAGCGCACATGCAGTGTCCGTGGTTACAAGAATACCCTGATCAACTCAAATTATCTTGCAGTTAAAATACGCAATTGAACAAAACTTTGAAGAATTGCAGTGATCGAAAGAACTCAACGTATCATGTTATTGGATTATAGGTGAAGACACGCCACTCTTACGCTGTCAGATTGTCATGTTGACTTGTTTCAATTCTAACAATTGTCTTTGTACGTTATGTCGGACATCAGAGCTCTTGTTATGAGTTACAGATCAGTATTCATTTGTAAAAAACGTCTTTCACCCTTCCTCCCTCTTCGTCTGTGCACGTTTGTTCTATTTGAATAGCTCACAGGGGATGATTTGTCATTGAAATTTGGGGTGATCTCGCAATTTGGTGGCTCATGTCCCCTGTTAATTGGGCCTCGCGAAGTAAGCTGAGTTTAAAAATGAGCGTCTAAACTAATGGATATTGTGAAACCATTCATTGCGGATTATATTCACTAGTCAAATCTGGTACTCAGTTATTCATACACTCCAGATTCTTGTAAAATAACAGTTCTTCTTAAGTCTTCTGATTGTAAGGTATTTTGCAAGCTTATTGGCTCTCAACAGTTCATTAGGGTTCAAAACATTGTTCCTCATTTTGTAGTGAAACGTCTCATCTTGATCCTTTGATATTTAAAACGTAGCTGTCCTCAGGTTTGTCATGGACGAGTCAATATGTTTAAATATTCGCATCAAAATTTTCCAAGGAACCTTCTTGTCGAACATGTCGTTACTACTCGGCTTCTCAGCACACACACATATATATATACATATATACACATAAAGAGAGCGAGAGAGAGAGAAAGAGACATACTCCTGATATTAAAATCATCACCGACTGATTCAAGATCCAGAATTAGAGCCAGTTAATAACGATGCAAATCGTAGAGTGGGACATCTGCTCTTTATTAAAACTTGAGTACACTCTCTTTCGCGTACCTGCTCAAAATTTATTATGTCACCTCGAATTGAAAGCTTTTTGTCATCTTGCTCATTCCTCCCTCCCAATGAAACATATACCTTAAAATCTCCCATTCCTGACACACCGATACAGTGTCGGAATAGTATGTAATGTAGACCCAGGCTGCTGTGTCAACATGTGCAATAGTCTCTCAATTTGATATCAGAACCATAGTGCCATCTTTGTCAGTGGGTGCAGGTTGATATTTGAGTGACAAGAGGATAATCCACATGTTTGTTGGCGTCAGTACATTTGCTTCGGTGGACTAGGAGCGCTTCCATGCCTCAATTAATGCAAACTTCTGACAGAACTCGTGCCGCTTCTGACGTTACTTGGTACCACTGCACCCTACTTGTGTCCTACGTGAATGGCAGATTCTCATTACAGTATTTTAAAATCTGCATGTCATTTTATTTGTGCACAAAGTTGTATACATTTTTGCCATTTACATGTAATGAACTCAAATATAGTGGAATCACTCTAACATGTGTAATATTCAGTTTTAGTTTTTTGTCAATTTTTTTTTTTTTTTTTTTCAGTTGTGTTCTTGTAGATATGTTGCACAATGCATTTGACCATGTAACATTTGAAAAATAATAGAATATATTAATATTATTAATATGTTCTTTTAATATTATATATTATATATTAATATTACAGAAGTTAATAATATCAATACATATTATATATTAATATTACAGAAGTTAATAATATTAACTTTCAAATTAACTTGTGAATTAACATTTGAAAATTAGGAGAATATATTAATATATTCTATTAATAGTATTATTTATTTATTATTGTTATTTAGATAAATAATCATAAGTAATATACATGTATATACAAGTAAAATGGTGGTTTGTATTTTTAAGAAGCATGACAACTTTGTATTTTTTTAATGTTAATCTGATTTCTCCATTTTTTTGGTGCTATTTTATACCAGACTTGGGAAGATAAATTATATCTATTAAAAGTTTGTAACCAATTTTTCCAATTTTGTTCTTTTAAAAATTTAAGATCAAATTTTTTCAAATTTCGGTTTATTTTATTTTTTATAACTGAATTTGATGTCCAATTTTTCAGTAAATATTTAAAATCATATTTATTATTTATTGTTTATATTTGCCAATTTTTATGAAATAAATATGCTTGAGACATTAATAAAATATTTTCGTGATTAACATTAATTTTTAAACTTTGTATTTTGTACCATTTTACAATACTTTGGTTGGAAACGGTTGATTAATTTGGTCTTCAATAGATTTAATATAAACATTTAAATAATTATATTATAACTGATTAAATATTTAATAATATTAAAATCTTTAAAACAAGTGTCCAAGATACAAACAAGTAAAATCTTATTAAACATATGGAATGTGTTAATCCGTATAATTGTAGAATACAAATAGATTGTGCAAAAATATACTTGTTTAATTTTTAAATTCTCATATATTTTTGTAACAAATGTAGATTTACAAATGAAGTAAACAATTCATTGCAGACATTGTTGAAGCTAGTTTTTAAAAATCATTTTATAATTTATTATTGAAGAAATTTTGATTTTAATTTTAACATACAAAGATTAAGTTTTAAAATGCAACAAACTAAATAAAAAAAAATTAAGAGCACAAAATTATTCTTATGTATATTTATGTATCTTCTAGTTTTTTTTTTGCCATGATATTAAAAGCATAATTCAAATATGTTTTTAAAAACAGTTATTTTAAAAATCAATTTATAATTTTTAAACTATACATCTTTATTATTTGACAGTTTTATAATATTTGTAAAAAAATTGCATTTAAAAATCTAAATATTATTTTATAAACTATAATAATATTTTCACAATAGAATTATAAACCTACACACATAATATAATAGATAAATATAAATATGTAGAATACATATTAAGTTAAATATTTACAAATAATATATAATTAAAAAAAGTTTTTATTTTTATTTTTTGAATAAATTTTGAACATTAAAAAAATAAATAAAGTACAAAATAAAGTATTTTTTCTAAAAATATATTTTTAATTTTTTTCTATAAGAAAATATATTATAAATTTAAATTATTTAGTATTTTTAGCTTAATATAATAATACTATTATATTATTTATATTAATTATCACTATTTTAGTAGACATATTCATTAAAAAATATATAAGCATACATTGAAATTTTAATCTATTTTTTATTTTATTACTTACACTAAATCACAAATTCCAAATTTGTCTTGTTAAATTAATATCTTTCTCAAGAAACACCTAGGAAACTTTTTAAATATAAGTTGGATGTATTAATGCTCTTAAATTTGCCATGTTGTTAAAAGAGTTTCTTTTAAATGTTTTGTACAACTAAGTGGCAAATACAAAAACACCAAAATTCTAAAAACTTAGTCTATATGCATTATACTTTTTAAGAGCTATTTTATGGCTTTTGTGTTGACTAGTATGTATTGAGGCAAAATTAAAGTCTTTCTTAGCTTAATCATCACATTTTCTTATACATTTGTCTTGATTCAAGACTCTTCTGTAACATTGCACTTGGCAATAGCCATCTTTGAAACTTTCATTTTAAAAAAATATTTTTGTTTGACTTTTTTAATTCTAACTTAGTCATAAATAAGTATATTATTTTTTGCTAAGTTTTTTCATATGTAAGTTTTAAGAACATGAATTTTAAATTTTCCAATGTTAAATTATAATAATTAAATTTAAATTTATTTATAATAAATAATAATATCAAAGTTACAATAGATTATTATTATTATTATTATTATCATTAATTAAAATTTTATTTTCTTGAGAAACACTCTATAATTTAACATATTAATAAAAACACTCATTGCATTCATAATATAGGTTTTTATATTTATTGAAATTTACAAGAATATATATATATATATATATATATATATATATATATTGTTTTTATTATTTATGATGGTCTATCTCTAATTCATTTTTTGGTTTAATATAAGATTTCTTTATGTCATAAACATTAATAAATTTGAAAGCATGATTAAATATTTGAAAAAACATAATGAATATAAACAAAATTTGAAACCACATTTTCACTATCATTACAACATGGTCATTAAGTCTGTGAAATCAATGGCCTTTTACTACAACAACCTTTACAACAATCTTTAATTCTCCAACAATTTTACATTTAAGACATTACTAAAATAATAAAATAAAATAAAATAAAACAAACATAAGATACAAATACTTATACATGATCAATGTAAATCTTTATTTTGCAAACAACTACATTGGATGTTCAATAATGTCTTAGAATAAGAAATTTTGAGTAGTAAAGGTCAGATATATATATATATATATATATATACATACACACACTTTAACACGTTTTGACTACATTCAAAAAGCTAAATTTTAAACAAAATGTGGTAATATTTTTTAAAAAATTTTAAATATGTGTATTTTAATTTATATCTTTTTACTACCATATTTGGATTTAGTTGTTCTTTGACTGATAGAAAATATAATAAACACTTATGGTCTTTTTAATGAGTTTTTAAGCTATTTTGATAAGAATCACATATTTTTATTATTTTTATTATTATCCTGATGAAGTTTTAAAATTTTCAAAATACAAAAATATTTTTTAAACAATGAAAGTATATTTTGTAGGCTATTTTTAATTATTTTCATTGAATTTCAAGGCACAATAAATTTGTCATTATTTTCTGTTTACACAAAACTTCAATCTATATATATATATATATATATATATATATTTCAAATGCCTACATGTTATGTTTTTGAATCAATATTAATGAAAGTTTTACATCAGGACAATAAATAATATACAATGTACGACTCTCAAGTTTTCTACTTAATTGTTTCTTTTAAATACAACAAGTATGTAGTAAGAAAAAATAATAATAACATGCTGTACAAATTAAGCCATAAAAATAGAATTATTACTTGACTCAGCTGCCAAGATATCAAAGTTTTAAATACATAATTTATATACATATATATATATATATACACACACACACACACACACACACACAGTAGTTTTACAATATCTAAATTTCATATTGTAACAAAAATTCAAAATACATGGAATTTAATCTTACTATGATATTTCTAATCAGAATAAAGTACGAATTAAGAAGTGTGGTTTAGCATTGAATGCTAAACCACACTTCATAAAATAAAGATTATTTATGAAATTCAAACATCTCAAATTATTCAGCAGGTGTTCAAACACATGAAATACTTGAAGCTTTAATAGTCTAACAAAAAACAAAAAGTATTTCAAAGACTAAAATTATTGTTTAAAATTTCAAAAATTAATCTTGAAAGTAAGAAAATAATTTAATCCTTACATTTATTTAAATGCTTTTTGAAGACTTTAATGTCTCATACCTCAAAACATACTCGAATGAAAATAATGCTCATTGAAAAATTATCATATATGATGATAAATTAACTGTTTACACATCAAGTTCTTCAAAAACTAACTTGCAGGGTTTAATGCTTTAGTTTATATTTTTATATCTTAAAAACACTACTTTGCATAATAGGATTGCTCTATGAATCAAACTTGGAGATGTTGGAGCATTTGATTTTTAAATTATTCAAGGACTTTTGGAATATAAAAGTAAGTGTAAGAGATTAGTTTATGCAAAAGCATTTAAAACAGAATACATTATATTTTGAATATTAATAATATAACATAATATAATAACAATAACAACAAACATCAAATGGAACAGATATAAGACCTCAAAATGATGCTGGAATAAATACACATAAAATTAAATGACGACACAAGCACCAATGCAGCATTTTTCATTACACAAATCATTATTAAATCATATTCTCTTAAAATATGTTACACTATGATATAAAAAAATCATAACTACATGGATGAGAAACAGAGGCTCTCATACATTTATATTAATATTTGGTATTTGAAATGCTGCAGATTTAATAATTTATTTCCCCTTGACCCCCCAAATATTAAAAATATATATACATATATATATATGTATATATATATATATATATATTCATACAAACAAACAAGCATACATATAAAATATAATATTCAACAAGTCCCAAAATATATATATATATATATATATATATATACATAGTTTGTCTACCAGCAAATAATCATCAACATTGAATATGAGAAAAGATCACAAAGTTTTTCAATAAATGAATAAGCAAATAAATTCAAAGGAGGGTTTGTGGTCAGAAGGGGGGGCATTGACAGCATGTGCTTGGGAGCTCACAGAAGAATCCAGGGCCGGGCCCAAGTGGGGGCTGCTTGTGCCAATCCCGCTTCGTCAGCCTCATCCAACCCTTATTTATACAGCCATCCAATCATATCCACGCCGGATCCCTTCCCCGGTTCAGGTGACAACTGGCACCTGAGTCAGTCTCCCTCTCGGACCCGCATGACGTGGATTGCGCTCCAATGATTGGCCGGACCCATGCTTCCCTCTCTTTCCACAGACGGATGATATACTCTTCTCATCCCACCACCCCCCTGTCGTCTTTTCTTATCCCCGTTCACACCGTACCAAACTCCCCCTACTCTCTCTCCCGCTCCCTATGTTTACGAGAGTCAAGCTTCACCTCTTTCAAACCCCACTCCGATCCCCTCATCGCAAGTAAGCAGGAAGGGAGGGAGGGAAGGAATGAGCGCGAGTCTACGGAGGCCGTGGCATGCAGAGCAGCGTTGTGGCTTTAAGTGCCTGGAGAGAGGAAAAAATAAAAAACACAAAAGGAGGGGGGGAGAGTTGAGAGCGAGTGGAATAACTTACACAACAAGCACCCCAGCGACATTGGCCCGATCATTCCCTCTTTGTCTTCCTACTTCAAACTGGGCTGCAGTGTCGGACTTGGACTCATCACCCCCCTTGTACTACCTCCTGGTCCCACTAAGTCTTCAGATTCTTCCTGCTCAGTCTAGTCCAGTCTCCCAGCCCTTTTCTTCAACGCAGTCTCCAAGCCCCTCTTCTTCAACGCCATCGCCAGCTGTTTAGGGTTTGTGGACATGGAGTCAAAGCCAGCTGCTGCTCTCTTCCCACAAAGGCATCCACATTGAAGAAAGAAAGATAGCTTTGAATCAACCTTCTTTGAGGGGGGCATCTTCACTCTCGTGATCAAGGTTTGTTTGTAGTCAACACGTCTTGATGGTTGTGGTTTTGTCCTATTAGGGGGTGGCACAGGTAGGGTTAAGTGGATGCAAAACATTGTGTAAAAATGTAAAATTGTATTACAAAGCATCATGCAATTGAGAGCCAAGTGATTTAGAGGAACAAGAAATTACAAGTTGTTTGAGGTCTTTGCAACCATCTAAACTATTTAGTGAGATTGAATTTTGTTTGCTATTATTGTATATGGTGTTGAAGTTTAGGTTTGATGAATTTAAGTGAATATGCTTCTAATCTACTGTGATTTGGATTTTGTTCTTGAGGATATTTGATTTATAGTATCCATATTCAAACCTTCTTATGTGCTAATGCACCAATATTATGAATGATGTGTATTTGCATAATAAATGTATTCTTTTCTTAAAAAAAAATCACACAAATATAAAAAATTTCATACTTTTTATCTAATGAGTTTGAGTTTTTGTATTTATAATTAATTAATATTTGATATCTAAATACTAAGATTAAATATTTTGCAACAATGAGATTATTTTAAATATTTATTGATATATGTATATTTTTAATTTTTAAGAATATATATACTAAAAAAAATAGAAATATATAAAAATATATAAAATTACTAAAAACACCTTTGTTGAACAATCTAGATTTTTTAAAGATGCAAATTAAATTTATAATTATCCTAAACATACCATATAGGCATAGAAACTTCTCATAGAAGTATATTAGATGGAAGATTGATATTTTTAAAAAATAAAATTTATACATATTAGAACTTTATTTTTTTCTAATCAATAAAATATTTAATTACTATTTTTTATGACAATTTTAATGTATTCAATGTATTCAATGTAATATATATATATATATATATATATATATATTATGTGCGTGTGATGCTTTTGACTACAATCACGAAATCTTGTATGTAGATAAGAGTCTAGTTGGGTATATATATATATATATATATATATATATTTTTTTTTAACTTCTAAGACATATTAATATTTGAATGTTAATGAATCTTATATCATTTCTTGCTGGTCACAAAACAAGCCTAATGTCAATTGCTAGCTTCAAAAATAAAATATTCACACTCAATTTTTTTAATATAAACACATGTTACGTTAGTTTCTTATTTACTTCAAGAAGCACATAATTGCAAAGCAATGTAGTTATTATTAGACAATAAAAACAAAATAAAACATTAAAATGTGTATTCAGTAAGATACATTTTTTGGCAATGCTAACACATATTGATACAACAATAACAAAACATTGTAATAAAAATATCTACATTCTATTTCAATTAAAATAAATAAATAAAATTTATTACTAAACAATATAATCTAAATGATTTTCTTCCAAATTTCGTATGTTTCTAATTATGTCATCAATTTTAAAATTTTAAAATTCAAATTTACTTGCAAATAGTTTTAAAATCTTATTTATTTAATTAAAAATCATTTTTCACAATTATATTTATTTTTAGATTTAGTGTAGTCTCTTTAAGAGCCTTCTCATATAATACTTTGTACAGAAAATAATTGTTAAATGACCACATTCTGTTCTAAAAGAAGGGATTAAAGAAAGAAAAGCAAACAAAGAAAAACGAAGAGAAAGTTTAAATTGAAGTACAAATTGTACAACTTGTTTTATTACACAATATAATTCTATCCTTCTTTGGAAGAAATTTTTATTCTCTATTCCACATTGTCTAAAAATCATGGACACTCAGTGCCAAACTTCTTTTGTCTAGCAAAATCAATTATGATCTCTAGAAAGGTCATATTAGAACCCTTATGAAATATTTTTCAAGGTAGAAAACAGCAAGATTAGGGGGTAAATAAACAAGAAGGATTAAAAAAAAGTGATGTTGTATCTCTTAACCAATTTTTGTTCCTGTCTATTCTGTATTTCATTTTTTTATTCTATCTTTGCATATTATTGATTCAAATAAGAAACATCAATTAAATTTTTTCCATTTAGGAATGTATGCAAAAAATTTGATGTGTTGTATTGGAATTTTTAATACAAGGAATATCTAATTGGAAGAAATAACTCTACAGGTTGTTTTATATTATTTTAAAATAACTTAAAACTCAAAATGCATAACTGTGTAGTATGAGTTTTAAAATACATGCTAATATGCTATAAAAGTTATATGTATGAATGAATATTATTTTTTATTTGAGGTATATGTCTTTTTGATGTAAAGTTATATATTTGGTTTTTTAAAATCTATCAAAACGGGTATACTTAATTAGCTTATTGCTCATGTATCTCAATTTCTATCTTAAGTAACTATGTTGTAGTGCATTACAAAACATTAGCTATTATCTTTGTAATACCAAAGAATTGCCATAATTTCTTTTAAAAGCAGATGAATTGTTTGAAGTAAAGTAATGATATCAATTTACTTGATTATTAAACTTTAAATTCCACATAGCATTATCCATTTCCATTTTTTATTTGTATGAATTAAATAACAAATAATTTACAAACCAATAAATATTTATAATACAACCAACATTCCATTATAAAATTTTGTAGAAAAATCATCTGCACAAATTCTACATCAATTCCAAGATGCAAGTATTTTTAACATCTAACCAAACAAAATTCAACAATCAGTTTTTATTTAGAACCTAGCATGTTTCCATCCAATTCATAAAAATAAAAAAATACAGTACAGAAGTCACTTACAAAGAAATATTTAATATATATATATATATATATACCTTATAGTAAAAACATAGTGATATCATCATGTATTATTTGAATTTGAACCATCTTGATTTGTACAAACGGATTCATCCAACTGCCAAAACCATATCATATTGCAAAGACAGTCTTTAAAACATCTTATCAAAACAGCCAATCTTAATTGCTTAAATGAAATTCAACCATTTGCTTGATATTACTTAGGTAAATTATAATGCAATATAATAACTTGGATAGAACCTATATATATATATATATATATTAGGATATTTTTTTCTTTAAGTACCTAAAAGATGTTACTTTCTATTAAAAGAACAATATAGAATAAGTGGTATGACTTTATAAGGCCTAATATGCTCTATCAAAAAGTTAGTTTTTATTTGTAATTATAGAGTATTTTGATCCAAATCCAATCATCTTAAATAGTAATAAATTAAAGATGTAGGTATATATTAATGATATTCAATTACATAATATTTAGTGTAAAATACCATAAGATTGTAATAATATCAGTTTTAAAAATATAAATAATAATAATTTATTTCTTACACAAGATAATCTTATTGAAAAAAAGTGAAATAAGAAGTCTCAACACTTAGTATCAGCAAGGTTGTACACAAGGAGAAGTGTGGAATAAGATGACTCTCACTTCCAACACATTTTGTTTATAAGAGGGGGATTACATCAAATGTAGATGAACTTCATCTACAATCATCTTCATTCTACTTTGTTTCATCCAACCAAATCCTAGTTTCTTTTTAACGTAGCTACCACCCTAATAACTTCCCTTAGCCTTTGTTGCTTTTTGACCATTAGCAACTTACTATGGTTCAACTCTAAGTGGTGGTAGCTAAATAAGGGTTTGTTGATTCTCAATAAATCTATCTATATCTAATGCTCTAAACTCTTTTTTTTTTTTTTTTTTTTTTTTTTTTCCATATTAACTATCATTATATGTGTGAGGAATTAAAAATGCATATGTCCTATTTTTTTAGACTTTGATACAATCTAAACAAGAAACTAAATTATTGTGCACCAAATTTTGTCCATATACATTTGTCTTTTTTTTACATCTACATATGTTATTGGTTTATCATTATTCAACTTTTTTACATTCTTGATTAATTTTCTTCTTTTTTTTATTTATCCATCAATCTTTAAAACTATGGCATTTCATGACAATTTTTTTTATAACTAATTGTTTTTTAACAAAAACTCATTACTATGTGAATAAGTTTAAAGATGTTTAGAGTAAACAAACTTAATATTTGGCATAATAAGACATTAGGATCTTTTATTGAATAAACTTTGATTTAGACGATGGATCTAATAATTTACTCATATATGAACTACAAACTTAAAGTCTTTATAATAGGATTAATTTTTAAAAAAATTAAAAATTTCAATAGTTTGCAAATATTCTGACAGACTTTTAAAATGGGGTACAAATGCATTATTGGTTTTTATCTCAGAACATTTTAGTGAATACATGTGTATGAAAAGGGAGACCCCTAACCACAAAAGAATATTATAGATTGTTTTTAGTCTATCTTATTTTAAAAATGGATTAGTTCTTCCAACCTTGATTTGAACAAAAAATAATTGGAGGGATTAGAGCAGAAGAATAAATTGGAGAATGTATTTTAGAAAAAAAATCATAATAAAAATGAGCCTTTTATATTACATGGTGATGTTGTAAATAATGTGTTATTCATAGAAGAAAAGAGGAGGGTCGTTTTTTCTTAAAATATTTTTTGCAATTTTCCTTCAATATGGCAAATGTTAAAGCTAATTTGTGGAGAGGTCCATGCTTTGTGGTCCACCACTCGACAATTTTAGAAAAACTTTACACTGTCCAGAATAAAGGGAGAAGGAACTTGGACAGGGTGTGTGTAGATGAACGCTTGATTTACAAAAAATGATTGGAACTGTTATATTTTTATACAATTTTTTTTTTTTCAACTCATTCCCCCATTTCATACAATCCATTTTATTTACTGATTTATATGCACTAATTCACCAAGAAACGAATTTTAAAATGATGATACTGGTAGAGAAAAACACGAAAATAAACAAATAATTAAACTTTTTAACAACTAACAGATTCAAATCCACAAGTTCTCAATGAAGAAAAGAAAAACGATATTGAAAAATGTGTGTGTGTATATATATATATATATATATGTGTGTGTACTATTTGTAATTAAAAACTCCGACCAAAAAAGTCTAAAAAAATTTAAAGACAGAAAAGACTTTGTTTTGCTTGCAATCCTTCCATCAAGAAAGATTCTGTGAAGGAATGATACACATCCATCTTTCCATTCTTATTTGTGCATATGTGCAAATAGGCTACTTTGCTTTGGTATATATATGGCTTATCCATATCAATCCAGACACCTATATATATATATATATATATATATATAAAACATGTAGATTCTGATCCCAGCTGGCTCCCATCCATAAAATGAAAAGCATTCAACTCCACTTTTCATTCACTCCATGTTATTCCCATTTAGAAACATTAAGAAAAAAGGGAGTTAAAACGAGTTATTAGAATGGGATTATTTTCTAGATTTTGGGGAGTCTATATTTTGTAGTATTTTAAATTGTTGTTGTTGTTGTTGTTGTCATGCTGCATTCGGATGAATGTATTATATCATGGATGAAAATTACTGCTTGGACCATCAATTCGTGCTATGGTGGTGACAGAATGATAGTGTGTTGTATCATTTCTAGGTGATAGTTTTTATTTATTTATTTATTTATTTACACTCCACTTTGTGTATTCTTTTTGAGTCCCTTTGCGGAACACAAACGTCACACCGTCAACTGATGACACGGCATAGCTCGTGTCATCATAGCTTGGAGTGAACATGTGTATATGTGTATATATATATATATATATATATATTTTTTTTCTTTTCATATTTATTTATTTATTGGATTTCTGGATTTTGATGTTTGTTTTGGTTGTTCAGTGTTATGAATATGTTTCCATATTGTAAAAGACATTTAGGTACAACCAACCATGTTAACTAGGAGAGAGCCCCATGTTCTTTAAAAGAGGTCTGTATTTTTATTTTATTTTTCAACAAGATATGAATGTAAGATTTATGGCTGGATCACAGAAGTAAGGGGGAAAATAAAATAAAAATAAAAGACAAGAGGATTTTGTGTGTGTGTGAAGCAAGATATTAATAGCTCATAATAAGGTTTGGCTGGGCTTTGATGGTTGTATTTACTGTACACAAGCGGTTCACTTGATTTCCACTGACAATTAACACAACACATTGTTGGTTGGCTGAATATTGCAGGTCAATACAAGAAAATTATGCAAAAAAGTAAAAGTGTAGTATAGAGTCAATGGATATCCAAACCACAGCAGAAGATTATATTCATAAAAGGGCAGGCTGCTGCCCCACCTGCCCTGCAAGTCGGATGCTGCTGGCTTCCCAGCTAACAAAGCATGATTCTGTGAAGGGTTGACCTTTTGCATTCAGTGATCCACATCCTACATTCATGTCCCCAGCATTAAATGAAAACTACCTTTTTCTTTTCCAACCTCATTCACCTTTTTTTCCGGAACCGGGCAGGAACCAGGAAATTCTAACCAGATCAACAAAATCCACACCTACCGAGACGAGGCCCAGTTGACAAAAACCAGGCTTGGCAACAACAAAAAACAGAATTTGAGGTTCCCTCAGCTGGTGGACCACTCCAAGCAACAACACCCGCACTGCCATTAAAGAGGACGGTGAGTCGATGACTCATCACAAGGCCACATGGATGGATGAAAAAACATCAACAGAGCCTTGAGTACAGCGTGGCCTGCTCCGCCAGCGACTCCCTCCGCCGGACTTGGGGTTGGTGGCCACGTCAGCAAGACCCACGCCCGGAGTATAACAAGGAGGAGCATCGGCAGAAGGGCAGCCTGGCCTCAAATCTGGATTCCCACCGAACCCGCGGATCAGACAGCCCGTCGCGGGCGGCGCCCGCTCTGGCTGCTCCCCACCCGCTCCCCCCCCAACCCCCCCCCCTTCCGCCCATTAAGCAGCTTGTGTTGCTCTGGGCTCATGTGCTGCCCCTTCACAGTGTGCACTCTGCTGTGGTAGTAGTAGGCCATTGCTGCTGATTGTTGCTCACTCTGGATCCGTCTGCTTTACCACCTCGCAGTGAGCAAATGCTGCTGCTGGCTTTGAGCTGTTGTAGAGGAGGTTCGTGAGTAGTCGCAGCGTGTTGTGCTGGCTGTGCAGAGAGTTTGAATTCGTGGCAGCGAAAGAGGTTGTTGGATGATGATCGTGCGGTGGTGAAACGCGTGCGCTGGTCGCCGTTTCTGTGATTCTCGCTCCGGTGGCGTTCATCGAGGTGTGTTTTGGGTTCTGATTCAAGCTGTGTAGGGTGCAGTTTCGGATTTGGGTTGGGTTTCCAGCTGGAAATGGGCAGGGTGTTGCAGCTCGAAGTAGTAGGAGAAGTGTAGTTTTTTTTTTTTTTTTTTTTTTTTTTTTGAGGGAACCGGGTGATTCAGCTAGACTTTATTGTGCAGGGATGAATCGTGCTCCGTTTACCGTCTTGTGAAGACGTACCGTGAGTGTTGGATTTAATTGAGCTCTTTGGCAACTTCTTGACCTTGATTGTGATTCCCAGGGTGTCGGACCTTGCAACCTTTACGATACCCTTTTCAGAGAGGTTGCTAACTTGAAAGGGTGTAGGTAGCTACAGATGGAACGTAAATTGTATATGCTTGAAATCAGTTGAGTCGATATTGACTTGGTTTTGTTTTGTTTTGTTTTGTTTTTTTCTTTCCTTTAATTAGTTTTTGTTGCGCTTCTCTTGTGCAGTTAACAGCAATGGAGGTGAAGCCCATGAGTCCCGGTTCTAACTTCACTACGTATAGCCTGCCGACCTCGCCTGCCGCCAAGAACGTGGGTGTCAAGGGCATAGATGCTCTCGGACACCAAACTTACAATCTTCCTCGTCCAAAAAGCGCCTCGAGCAGCAGCTTATTTCGGTTCTTGCTCTGCTCTCGACCCTGCTTCCAACATTATGTGGACGTCGACATCAGCCAAGACGATGCAACTGCCGACTTCGATGAAGAGTCCAATGGCCGAAGCCACTACTTGGACAGCGGCTGCAGCCACGAAGAGTGGCAACAGCGGATGGAGCTCCAGGCTGTGATGCGCCACTTGGAGGTCCGGTGGCAGCTTTTTGACGAAGCACTCTCCAGATTCCGAGACCTAGAGGCAATGCTTGCCATCTGTGCGGAAAGAGTTCGGTGGAGACATCACACGGCGACTGGCGTCAAGGATGCGCACGTAGCCGAGGATCTCAAGAGTCTGATCTCTAGGAAGCTCTCGATGGAGGTGATCATCAACAGGATTACGCAGCTGTTGCCTACGGGGGAATTGGGTGTTACTTTCGATCGGGATAGATACGGGAGAGAGACCCAGGCGAAGAGAGGTGCCCGGGTGGAAGCAGCGTTGGATTTGTATCAAGAATATAGGGACGATTTCGACAGTGACAAACTGAGAAGCGCAAGGCTTTGCGTACTCGAAGAGGATTCCTACACTCTTTGTAATCAAAGGGTATGTTCACAGGACTATTTTCCTTCATTTATTGTGGATTGACCGTGGGTTTCCACTCGCAGTAGCAACAGTCATATAGTTTCGTTCGTGGGGAATTTCATTTCTCTTTGGATGTACACTGCTAAGTTCTTTGCATAAATTTTATGAGTGAAGGATGTTAGCCACCACCTATTACCTGTGAGTGCAAATTGCGAATACCATGTTTTTTAACGGAAAGATTCTGATTTGGGTGGATCTCGATCATGTTCAGGGTGAGGTGGTGGAAGTGGGCAATCAATTGGTGATTTGGGAGCAGTATAACGCTACATGGTACATTCGCGGATGTATAAGCTACCCAGCGAATACCAAATTGAATTACGCGTGAAGCATGGGAAGCTGCATCAGCCAGCTACTTTACAGCTCCAGATCTTTCGAATGATAACAGTAGTTGGGTCTGTCGAAGTTGACAATTCAGTGTATGGCAAAGACACTTTTGCCGCACAGTTATATTATGGAATTTGAGCCTTTAGTCGGTGGTTGATGAAGGTTTCATAGTGTAATCTTTGATTAATGTGACCTAAGGCTATCGAGTAGCGGTGTCACTTCTCACTTAAGCTTTCAAAGTACACCCACTTTGAGGTTTATTGAATTTATTAAGGTAGGCGGAGACGGAAGGTGACTGTGGGTGGTCCATCAGAGTGACAAAGCAGAAAGTTCCTTCACTGGATCCTTTCTTGCAGCCGAGATGCTGTGTAATGGTTTGTGGAGCATCGCTGTACAAAGAGATGGAGAAGTATGGCTCCATCATACGAGTATGTTAGAAGTTTGTACCCTGGAAACGGAGTACGAAGTCTTTTGTACATTATTGCAACAAGATTGACTCTTCAAAATTGGAGTAAACTGGAACGTAGGGATATTTACACCCGTGTAAGTGTGGTTTGTGGTGTGTGTTGGTGCTGAGTTTTTTTTTATTTGTTTTCCCTTTAAAGTGCAGTTTGGGGTACGCTTCATTTGACGCTTTAGGATTCCCAAATCATACTGAATATCTGAATCCATGCCACTCAACGTGAAACAGTTCAACATCTCTTTCTCGCTGTATGATCTGGTACAGACGCTGCTAGCCGTAAGAATGTCATTTCCAGTGTGTCACCGAGTGAAATACTTCTCTACTGAAAGCATTACTTTATCGTCATTAGACAGAAAGTGTGGCATCTGTTGCAGACAACTCACCCCCCATGGTGCCAAAATCACTTGTGGCATCGGAATCTGTCTTCCTAAATGGGAATCCATCGCAGGTTGTCGACGAATGCCAAAAGGAGGTTGGAAGCATCAGCTGCTAAATGTTGAACATGAGATTGGCAGTTCAACTACTGATATGGGAATCCCAGCTGGATGGATACGTCACGATTGGAAGGATACATCAGTATCTCCGGCACTTGGCGAAGCATGGGCAATTCCTCTTTAGCAAAAGTCTGTTTTTGGGGCCTCAGTTTGGATATACCGTTGCTTAGATTAGTTTGACAAAAAGCTGTTCAGGTGGGTGGCAGGGTTTGAAATACACATGTTTACAGAGAACATGGTCAAGAATAATAGTGCTTTTACAAAGCTTCCTCATGAAACATGTTCCCAACATGTTCTCACCATGTTTCCAGTTGTACAGGCAAATTGCTCTGCAACAAAGTGTTTGGTAGAAATACACTTGGTAGCTGTTGCTGTTGTTGTTCAGTGCACTGGAATGCTTCAATGGCAATCCACTTGTTGAATTCGTCTTGTGTGTTGTCGTAGGTTTGGTTCATAGTATGCTGACACCTTTGATTGAAGGTAACAATAATGCTAATATTATTAGTAATAAAAAAAAAAAAACTTTACTATTTTCTTAATTTTGAAATTTTTTCTTCCACAGGTTGTCTTGTTTTGAATCCCCTTTTTTTTGGGTATATATCTCCAACATTTCTTTAAAATTTAAAATTTATTATTATTATTATTATTATTGTTTAAGGACATGTCAATGTTTAAGTTATATGAAGTTCATGTTATTGTTGTATGCTTACACTTCATTATGTTTTTTTTGAGTTAAGATTTAATTTGTTGTCTGTTGGTGATCCATGTGGCAAAAAATGTGCACAAATGTATGTGTGTGTATGTATGTATACATATATACATACATATATAACATGTATTTTTTGATCATTTATACATACATGCATAGACACCATGCATTAATTTTATGCAAAAACATTACAATATTTAAATGTATATTTTTAAATGTAAAATATAATACTCATTTTCATATCCTGCTGCTCAATTTTGAACAGTTAAATGATTTCTTGAATGGGAACACCAATTTCTATAAAATTAATTAAACCCTGATTTGATACTTTACACAAATGATCACTTGATTTAGGTGCTATAAACTAGATAGTCTAAAAACTGAATTTACAGTCTGGTTTTACCAAGTTTTTTATTTGAATTATTAAAGAGGAAAAAAAAAAAAAAAATCATCTTTTACATCCTAATTTATTGATGAACGTCTTGTAAATATAATCAATATATTCCACTCTCTGAGCAATTTGAATATTTAGATTCTTTTCAATAAAGTGTAATCTTACATAATATATTTTTGACTAATTTCCCTAAGAGTATTTTACAGGCGAATTTATTTATTATTATTTTTAAGCTATGAAAAAACAAGATAAAAATGAAAATTCCCTGATTATTTTGACTTTGCTGAAATTTATTATGTATGTGATTTACCCCTCATTTTGTAAAAAATAATGAATTGTTTTTCATTCAATAAATTGAATTGATTGGGTTTTTTTTGAAATTTCATCCTTGTTTATTTTGATCTTTATTTCCTTTTAATTGATTTCTTATACATATATTTCTTTTATGTGGATTTTTTTTCAACTCCAACAATCATCAAATAGATTTTTTTTTTTTTTTTTTTTTTTTTTTTTCAATAATTTCAAATATTAGATTGATATTTTCTTAACAAAAAGAATTGAATCATACCAATAAGTTTTAATGGATGTAGTTTGAATAATGTGATCATTTAAACTTAAAAAATAGTTTAAAGTTTGATTGAAAAATTCTACAACAATGTTTATGTACTTGTTTTGAATAAGTAAATACAAAACAAGAAAAGAAAAAAAAGAGTTAAGTTTTTTTGGTGAGAACATGAACAGGTTATTTTGCAAAAATGTATTCTATCAAATTTTCTTATTTATTTATTTAATTTCCCGGCACCTTGCCAGTGCACCTAGTATGACTAAGTTCAATGACTTATGTGAATTTTGATACAAGCCTCAAATAAAAAGCATGCTATTTTGTGAAACATTTATCTTTTCACGATTGGGATAAACTTTTAAAGGAAAAATCTAGTATTATTACTATCATTATCATTATTTTATCTTTTTCCTAGAGAGTTGGCAATGGGTTACACAACATCAGCACTTTGGCTTCAAGAGGTAAATTTAACACCAGCGAATGAACCTGCCACGTGTATTACCATCTCCAAACGCCGGAGAGCGGTGGACGCGTCCTCCTGCGTCCCGAGAGCGTCAGATGGCGGCTAACAGCGGCGAATGGCGGCTGGTGCACAGCCTCGTCTTCTCCAAGCGGTCTTGTCACGGTTCAAGGTGTGAGACGGTGAAGGGTTCTCGACACTGCCGACGATCGCAAGTCGTGCCAGAACTTTTGCTTCCGCGGCATTACGGTCCTAGTTTCGGTAAGCTATTTACTTGCGAATGATGTTCTGTAACTTTTGTAGAATCTGGAGTCGGTATGAATTCTATGTTGCGGTTTCTTTTTCCGGAAAGTTTTGTTTCTTAGAACGGATGTTGGGGTTACACAAATTGATATTGCTGTGCGGCCGTCATAGCCGAGTGAGGCCCGAGCTTCGCCATCGTTGTGGTAGGGTCATTCGACGATGTGTGACATGCCGGCAGATCGCGGTTCATGAGCAGTGGTTGTCGGAGTTGCGGTCAGTTAGGGTGTTCGTTTCTTCATGATTTTTTGAGTGCAAGGGCTAGTTGACAGACAGAGGGTCGAGGGTCGAGGGTCGAGGGTCAAAATTGGAAACAACATTTGGTACCGGCTGTTGAATTGTGTCGAGGCCTTTTGTTTGCACGAAGGTTGGCGTAACGGTGGGAATGCCCGGCATTGAAAGGCGTGGGAGGTGATAGCTGGTAGGTAATCTTGGAGTCTGACGAAGTCTCGTTGTGTGCTTGACTCAGGAAGGGATGATTGAACAGGAGGGAGACGCTGCAGGAAGAGATTTTTCTGGTTAGTGCAGTCGTCTTCCTTGTACATTGTGATTGTTTTTGCTTAGGTTTTGAGTGTTCTACGAAGCTTGGATACGAGCGTTCTTGTCGTTTTGTTTATCTTCGATTGCCGAGTTTTAGTGCTGGAAACATTTGAGCCGAGTTTGCACGGGAATGCAGCGGTGGCGTGGGGAGGGACGCAAACTGAGGGCGGAGAAGGGAAGGACTTAAGAGGTAATATGGCGCTAGCGAAAAGAGGAACCACTCGTAGGATACAACAGCGAGGGAATTGGTCAGAAGAGAGCATGAAAGAGGCAATTAAGGAGGTGAAGAAGGGAACGGCTTCCATAGGCAAGATTGGAGAGAAGTACGGAATACCGGAGTCCTCAATCCGGGATTGGTTGACGGGGAAAACATCTTCCAAGAAGAAAGGGCCACGCACCGTTCTCACGAAGGAGGAGGAGGATTCAATGGTAGATTGGTGCCTTGACATGCAAAGAAATGGACACGCGATTACTTTCTACATGCTGCGAAGGAAGGTCGCAGATGTGTGCCAGGGCAGAGAAACTCCTTTCAGGAATGGAGTGCCTGGAAAAAGCTGGATGGACTGGTTTCGCAAGCGTCACCCTACTGTCATGATCGAGGCTGCTCATGCTTTGAAGGGCAAGAAGAGGAATGATACACCGAGAGCAATCTTAGGTAACGTGTTTCTCTCGTGGAAACACACTCATACTCTCTGACCGCAATGGTTTGCTCTGCATCTGTTATGCATTCGCTTGTTACGGCATTGTAATTACGAGGCTTACGTTGAACTTTGCATTTTCTGTATTCGAGTTTATTAAAATTCCCTCCCGAATATCGCATGTAATTCGACTAGATGTGAGAGCTTCGTTTTGAATGCATTGATAAGATATCCCTTACTTTTAACATAATTAATTCCTGATCGCAGCAAACAGGTCTTTGACCTGTTGATAGAGTGTACAGTTCTCTTTAATTTTTGTTATTCATGTGCCACTGGAATAGTTAAATACTATTTAAAGTTATTTAGTGTCTACATAGTTGAATGCGTCCATTTAGTATACAATCGTGTGATAAGAAATGCTTTGTGTTGGGATCATGAATGAAACTCTATTTGGTCTTTGGTTTTTGCTTTTGTATATAGGAGAGGTTTATGACCCTCGGGATTTTATTTTTTTGTAAACTTTTGGTGTATCTTGTTAGTATTGTTTCACGCTAGCAACGATTTTCGCTTTAGTCCGATTAGATGGTCAGAGTTACCAAAGAAAAGGTCTGACGGAATAAACAGATGGCTTGATTGCAAGGGAAGAAGAAGATGCAGTGAACAGAGATTTGTTTGGGGCTGCAGGTAGCGAATCATCACCAATGGACTCCAATGATCCACGTGACATCATGCTGCAGGTTCGTTTTCACTTCCAGACGGTTGGAGGTGGCCTTCCCACTCCTTAGTTTCCCTGGACAATGAGAATCTGCATTTAGTCTTACGAATTTTAGTAATGATGTCTTGAAATCATCAGTTGCTAGTACGTTTGGTAAACTGAATTCTGTGCGTGCTTGAATAGTTGATGCAGCAGGAACCTCACATGGATGGGCAGCTTCAGGCCCAGCTTCCAAACCAGATACAGAACCAGATTCAAACATCCATGTCGGCTCAGATGCAAGGTCATCTTTCTGCCCAAATCTCGTCACAGCTTCCAAACCAGCTTACTCCTCAGCTCACGCCTTCAAGGCCAATGGAAACGGTTAACCAGGAGGAGAGTACACCTGGCTATGAGCCGTGGAAAGGTGATTGCTTGATTCTTTTTTCTACAAACCCGAGGGAATAAATCTTGCTCAGCAACAAAGCAGGCTTTGTAGTGTTCCATAGTCGAGTACATTTAAGGGGTTGCTTACAATTAATTCAGCTTTTACCCAAGTATTTTGGTTATAAGCAGTATTTGTTGGCTTTCAAATATTTAAAGCAAGGTTTGAGTTTACTAATGTTTTTGTGGTGTAATCTGAAGCTTTAGTTCTCATTTTGTGGGTTGATTACATAAATTTTAACAGGTCAGGATGGTGGAGATCAAGATAACGAACGTGATGAACCTGGTGATACAAGGTTTGACAGTGAAGTCAGTGGTAGCTTTCCCTCCAGCAATTCCAATCCAGGTGGCAGGTACACAGTGGTCTCAATATGCCCAATCTTCTGCGGAACCTTCTGCTATAGTTGAGTTTCATGTTTTAATATTGAAAAACGGATAACTGTTAACTGTTATACTGTCAAAGACGAGATTTTTGTGTACTGATTATGCCGACCGGGTTTAGTGAATACTGGAAACAGTTGTTCACACAGTGTTATTGTTTTCATGTTCGTGAATAGGAAGTAGAGTGTTCAAGACAATGCTCGAGCTTACTTTGTTTTATTTAAAAAAATTGCTGGTTTTACAAGTGCGTACTTATGCTAATATGTATTATGTTTGGTTGTCATGGAGTATCTGGTATATAAGTGCTTGTGTTATCTTCTCGTGCAGAAGATGGACCGAGTTTTTGGAGGGTATGGCTGGATTGGAACGGACTATCAGAGAAAGTGAAGATCGCAAGGATCGTCGGCTTGAACGTCAGCTTGAAGCAAATGAACGTATTGCTGCCAATTTAATTGGAGCACTTGGTCAGGTTTCCGAGTGTCTACGAATCATAGCTGCGAGAGGAATTGGTGGTGCAGATATGGGGCAAGCTGTGAGTGCTCTTGGAAACCTGGGAGAACTGAGTGCTGAGTTGAGTGCCGGGTTGGGTGGTAGCATAGAGGATCAGCAGCCCTAATGTGCATGAATTGCGGGGCTGCGTAATCAAACTGGAATAATGAGCGAAGTGCAGATAATCTGAAATTGCAGACAAGTTTCCTTTAACAGAGGCAAGTCCCTAGCTTCTAGGCAGGCAAGCAAAGTTTTCCCTATCCGAAGTCCCCTGACCGTTGATGGGGAATAGGCTGCTGAGCCTGAGGTGGTATATGTGTAGCTAATACTGGAAGTGCTCTGGTTATTCGTGTCAACACCATGGTGACAGGCTCCTCGTGGCGGCATCAACACTTGGAGGTTGATGCTGTTTGCCACCAAGATTGCAGGAGTCAAGTACAGACGATCAGCATGACGGGTGGATTTTGCTGCAGAAGGTAAAGGCTGTCTCCTGTTCTGGTTCAGTTGGAACTGTTCGCGTGCCACACCACGAGGATCGGGAGGATAGTACCTTCTGGTGTATCCTGATATATGTACGATATGGAATACCTCTCAAGTGCTCAGCCATGTCGGAGTCGTTATGGTTCATTATAGGCATCTTTTTGGATCTTCCAGGTATGTAAATTGTCCAGTGGAAAGTTGAGGATTCAACTACTAGATTCCAAGCTGGGTGCACTTGTTTTTGATCCACCAAGAGAGTATCTATATTTTAGGTGAACAACTTTCTTGAGACTCAGTATCTTCATGCTGAAACGCTATATAATGCTTCTCTCCTCCTATTTTATTCGGGAAGTAAAGAGTACCTAGGCATTTCTCCACAAAGATTCCTCCCAATTGTATCTGTGAAAGGTTAAGCTGGTCAGGAAGTCTACTGACCATTTTGAAATTGTAACCTATTACACTTCCCTTGTTCCTTCGTCAATAGTTGATGCCTCTGTTGCTTCTATCTTGGAGGGTACATTGAATATGATGATCTTGTTGTATGCACTCGAGAGGGTTTACCTTGACCCTGTCTCGGACGCGATGTCTATCAAGCAGATCCTTGAAAACACCCCACATTGGTTTCAGCTGCCTCGAACTCGACCCGAGCCTCTTAATCCATTTCAGGTCAGGGTCTACTTTATGACACGTCGGCAATTGAGGTTGATGTTTTGAAGATTCTGAGTCTCTCAGCAAGCTTTGCGTAAACTACTGACAGCGATCAGGTCTAGTGTGTGCAACATTTCCGCTCCCAAGCAGACCATCGATCACACTTCAATTGCAATATCGCATTCTAAACTCAGCAATGCTGCTGACTTCATATTCAATCACTCGTCTTTGTTCTGGAGATGAAAATCTCAGTAATAGAAGTTGTTGTCGAAGGATGAAATGTAGGAACTCTTTTCTCATACTCTTGACCACCTAACTTGCCTACAATGTATTCATGTATCATATACATAATCATAGAAACTATAAATGGCTAATACATCAAGATACAACGACAAGTTGGGCCTCATAACATAGAATGTTTGAGACCAGCCCCTCGAGAAAACAATAATGCCTCACAAATGAATATCCAAATACACAGGGAGTAACTTTTACAAACTATGTTTTAAAAAAATTGTACTACACATGACACGACAACCAAACCTCATGGCAATGGTTGCACAGTTTGAGTCATACACACATAATCTTTCACAAAGTTAAAATCCATCGTGATGTACACTAAAACATACATATAAACTCAAGTTCCTACAATCTTACTATTGAATCACGACAATGCTGACAGTGCATCAGATCCGTAATGCTCAAATTTCCATGGATTCTACTTCAGAACAACATCCTGAAAACACAGTTTCTACAACAGATAGTCTATACTTCAGGACTTGTATTAGTATAGCGAATCAGAGGCTTAGCGTATGTATGACAAGGCCAAATCAATTCAACACTTATAAAACATCGGAAGAAAGAGAGTTAAAACTCTGTCAATTAACAAGTTCAGTCTTTTGTTTAGGCTTCCATGTTGTCCTGGCACGAGCAATTTCCAGCTTTCTGGAGCCTTCAATGGTTTGCAGGAGGTGTAGGAACTGGTAATTCGGCGCCGGATTGCTACTGCCTCCGAGCGTGGTGCCATTTCGGTCGACGTGGGGCGTGTTGTTGTTGCCATATTGATCCTCGCCGGTGTCGGAGATGCCGTCCCGCAGTGGTAGTTCTTTTTGCAGTGGTGACTTGGAGCTGGTTAGAGATTCGAAGATGTTTTTGCTGTGGCATTCTCGCCTGTACTCCATTGTTAGGCTTTTCAAGTCGTGTGTCTCCCTCCATGTGCACCTCTGGAACACTCCACAATCAGCCCCCCCACCCCCCCCAGAGAAGAAATCTTGAGCATGCACCAACTGGAGCCACGGAAACAGAACAAATTCGTGACTGGGCACGGTTTCCAAAGCACCGTCCTTCACGATTGTAAATGATTTGCAATGAGTCAGCGAATAAGCGTAGAGCAGTTGAAAAATTGGTGACACTTTCTGAGAGGCCAAGTTTGTGGAATGTGTTTATGCCCTTAAAGTTCTTATCGTTTTAACGCGTTACAAGGTGATTCTATAGCACTCACGGTAACCTAGTTAAGTACAATATACCACATAGAAACGAATATCAACTGTTGTTGGTAGATCATACCTGAAGAACCCAACTAACGTACTTGTGATTGCTCACATGTTCATTGCTGTCAAGATCCTTTCTGCAAGTCTGGGAAACATCACCGAAATCGGTTACTCCTGGCACAATTGAAAGAGCTGCATGTAACCCAGTTGTCAAGTCGTCAGTGTTGCAATACCTGCTGCGGAGGGCTCCGGTACATTGCTGTGAGGTCGTCGAGCTTTGGGATTCTGTCCATGAAAGCTGTGTTATTGTGTTGAAATACAAATTGATCATCAACGAAAAAAGGACCCAACTCCTCTTCCACTGCAGCAGGCATCTTGCAAAGTCGGCGTGTTGTAGAATGCATCATGCACCAAGTGCTACACACAAAACCAGTCGGTCAACCAGTTCATGAACGTATTTACCATCTCAGCTGTAGATTCAAAGAATGGCAATAAGCATCCCTCAGCAAGATAATCAACAGAAGATGTATTACATTTCACCGATTCTTATGAACGTGAGTTAGTTAAGTTTAGACCTTGTTGCGCGGATGAGCACTTCATTTGTTCCGCAACGGCGCATAGTCCAGAGCATGTATATCCCAGACTTGCCAGCACGAGCGACTCGAGAATCTATCTCAATAACCTCAGGCCTGCATCACGAAATATGAATATTACAATCTAATGAATTAGATTGGCCAGATGCAGCAATGCTTGCACATTTGTGCGTGCCTCCGGGATCAGCCGGTGACTCTGGGAAATCTTACAACAGCGAAAGTAATCCCGCAGGCATTACAATTAACCTAGTTTCCATTTGGGAAACTGCTCAACTTCCATATGCGTTTTAGCCACGACCCAGATGAGCCCCAGACGGTTCATGGCCCTGGTGGCTCCGATTCCTCCGAACATGTCCCCTGAAATGCCTGATAGAATGATTTGGCACAAAACGACCTCCTGCCAACACATAACATGCAGCCGTGGATAGGCAGGTCAGTTATAGAACATGTAACATTTATATGTATATTCACAGCGCAACCTACTTTGCAATTGCGTTTTTAGACAGTTACCAACATGCGGAACACAGAACTCTTAGAAATGATGAATTTGAATGTATGACTCTGGCGATACTCAGTAGACAACAACCTTCTTCAAGCTGGAGGTCCATAGAGTGCTTGTCCCACAGCTGAACTCGCTTGAAAAAAGCTGAAGATTGTGGAAATGGAGACCTCCTTGTCTGCACCCGCTTCATACGAACGGATCGGAAACTTCTGCCTGTAGTGCCTGCGATATTTGTCCACAAATTCCGCCTGACGCAATTCGTGGTGTAACTCCGGCACCACCTGCTTCACATCTGCTGAGCTGAAATCATTCTCTGAACTGCTTAGCGGTGACGAATCCTCCTCAGCAGCGTGATCAGCTGGATGGTTTAAGGTCGTGCGGAAGTTGCTGACTTGTGATTTCGAGCTTGGTGTGCGATGGTTCAAGGTGGCTCCGACCTCAACAATGTGAGCCCATCTCAAATTTCTCCTCATAGATAAGTTCGGAATTGACAATTTCCTCATCAAGGACCTGGCCAAAGCCGGACTAGACGACTGCCATAACTGCGTCGCTCTTGTAAGATTTCCCAGAGTCAGCAGCTGATCCATGAGAGAAATATTCGAAATCTGCAAAATGGTAAGTCAGAGATGGCGGTATGAAAAGCTGCAATGTCACTAAGACAATTGCGATCACGCAAGAGCTATAGTCTGAACTCAATGAATGATCCAGTTTTTTACCTTTATATTACGGACGACTGATCCGTCCACTGGACGAGCCATTTCGGCCTGCGCCGCCATACATGAAGATTACATGGATGTTACGGAGGGACGATTGTGGTGTTAATTTGAAACAGCGTCAAATACCCATGGTGGAAGGTGTGATCAGTCGCCAGTAAAGACGTGTTGGAAACAAGAAATCAGAACAATTTTATCATGAGAAGAAACGTAATTTTCAATATCATGGCGAAGGCTTTGCAGTGCTGTTACCATGGGGCTTTGATGTCGTCAGGACAATCCTGTAAGTTCCGTCAAAACATTCAAGCAGCAAAAGTTATTTTTCCTTGTTTTAATCCTTAAAATTTACAAGGTTTTGCCAGAATCATGATTCACTGCAATGTGTGATTTCCACAACTTTATTAAGGTTTAGATTTGAAAGTGGTTACTTTTCAGGAAAAATACACTGGTATAAAATCAGTAAACCATTCTTGTAAGTTTGTGAATGTATGACCCCGTCTTGAATTAGTATTTTATATGTGAAAATGTTTTCATCAACTCAGAATGGGATAATGTTTAGAACTTGAATAGGCTTTTGCAGTGTGTACTTTCCCAACATCTGCAAATTAATATTTCGGGTTAAGGAAAAATCTGCTAGATTACATCCTTTTGCCAACTAAACCACCCACGGATGGCATCTATACCACATTTTCAATCTTTCGATTATTGTGATGTTGAGCAGGTCCAATGACCACTATATTTACTACCACTCAATCTGCTATCAAAAATACATAATTAGTAAAGCTAATGCCATTGAGGCCGTCCTGGGGACAATCAAGCACCTACATCTGAGGTCTCGTTTGAACGACGTACAGTTCACCATCCTTGATCACGCCTTCAATATCCTGTGCGGACCCTAGTAATTTCTCAATATCGTATCCTGCCTGTGCTATCTTCGTCAAAATGGTCTTCTGAAAAGCCTCGTCTACAATCAAACGGTCAGTGGAATAGTCCACAACTCTTTCTTCCTCGAAGTCCATAGGTACACTGCAGCAATTCAAAACACAAGTTTAAGCTCCCATAATCCGAGTGATAGAATCCACGTCCACAACTGTTTACCAGTATCAACAGTCAAATTCGAAGCGGCCCTAGGAAAATCAGATTCACTCAGCATTAGACTTCTCCTGAACAAGCGATGCGTTCCACTCCAATTATGCTCTCAAAATATAGTTTTCATGTTAGCGAATGTTACGAGTGACCAGAAGAAAAAACTTAATCAAATGTGAGCTTGCACTGATATTAAGTAACACTTGAAAAACAATTGACTTTTTCATATTGAATCATAGAAAGACAATCAAAAGATACGTGGAGCAACACACACCTGTCATAAAGACCGGCGCCAGCATATCCCTCCAAGTCTTCTCCGTTCGAGTCAGATCTGAAGATAATTGATGGGTTGATGAACAAGCCTATTCGCTTGCTAGGATAACCCAGAACCTGGCAAAACACACACAAATTAATCGAAGAGGACAATGTCGAAAGCAACAGGAACAAGAACAGGAGACCACATTATTAAACCAGAAACTGACAAGGTTAATGACAAACCTTGGGATTCTTCATATCAGACTTTTTGGCTACAAAGCTGAGGGCACGGCCTGAGTATGCTCCAACAAGAGTTTCACCAAGACCCTTCACAATCTGCATATAATTCGAGGGTCAGTTATGAGGATGAGCACAGCGCCAAACGTTTATGATCCATGCATTGTGTAAATACACCCTAAATTAAATTATGTCTCCATCTCTTTCTTCATAAATATGTCATGCTTACCTCTGCATAAATCTCTGTCTCGTCTTCAGTGGATGGATTGACGGTATGAATAACAAAGGCATAATCAGCTTGGATGATCTCTTGAACCAACACTGCCATGCACAAGTCGCTATGATCTATCTTGGCTTTGCGAGTACTGAAATATGCTCTTTCGTTCCATTTTGAAGCCCACACCTGAAATCAAAATTTAAAATTGAAATATAATGATTTCAGTGCTGCATCCTACTTTCCTTAATAGGTACAAGAGAAATTACAATACTTTTAGAATAAAAACAACTATGATCTAATTCATATCCACACCACCAAAGCATCACACTTCCCAACATTAGAACAGTATGACATAAAAAAAATTTAAAAACTCGTTTGCCACATTACTCTTTATTAGACCGTTACTGCTGTTGATAGATTTAGCGCTATCACTATAGAATACCGTGTCTCACTTCATACTGATACAACTATTTGGAGAGTAGATGAGCAAACATACCCGCTTGATAGCAGTCCAAGCTTGCGTCCATCTCTCCTCGCTTTCATCTCCAGG
This sequence comes from Physcomitrellopsis africana, assembly GCA_036785485.1. Taxonomy (NCBI): domain Eukaryota; kingdom Viridiplantae; phylum Streptophyta; class Bryopsida; order Funariales; family Funariaceae; genus Physcomitrellopsis; species Physcomitrellopsis africana. The sequence continues at coordinate 251,214 of JAWRVF010000406.1, read as the reverse complement.
CCATGGCATACCTGAGCCTTTCAAAGTTGTTTTCAACTCCTCAACCTGCACACAGTTCAATGTGTAGTTACATGTCATCTGAAACGTCGCTTAGGAGCATCTCCCCCACCAATATTGATCAATCAAGAATCATTACATGTCTGCGGAAATTGGGGGAGTGCGATACGCTAGATTAAGAACATCAAAACTATATTGCTAGCTCAGTTTTTTTTGTCAGAATGATCAGAGCTTACCAATGCTGGAGGCGCTTTAAGGTTCAAGACAGTTTCACGAGCATCCTTCAACTTACTGAAATCACCATCAGCAAGCTGCTTACTGAGGGATTCAATTTCAGTAGCCACATCCTGAACAAGAAAAAATGTGCTTATTGAATAAAAGAATATAGAACTTGGGACCGGAGCTGAATACAATAACAACAAATTACTCTACTCTAGTGTATATTCACACGAAAAACTAGCCTTCCAATAGGCGACGTGATGTTTAGTTCACTCAACATCCAATTTTTGAAGAATATAGTATACACCAAAAGAAACTTAGGCCATCCTAACCTTGTTGATACTCTCCGCTAAAACCTTCTCAAAAACTCCAAACGGCAGTGCTGCCGAAGTAGGGAGGCGAACCCATGAAGGCAATTTTCCCCTCAAATTGGCTATATTACGGGATTTGGCACCGACCTGAGCAACATAATAAATGAATAAGAATGTCCCACACGAACTCTTGAACACTAAAGCAGAGGCCTGGTGCTATAAAATGTACACAAGATTATGATTCCGTCCTTCATCTCGTTTATGAGGCAAAAGGTTGTCTTTCTAGACGAAATAGTTACCAAAATGACAAGTCATAAACAATTCTTAAGAACTATTCAGATGATTTTCTAAGTCTGAGTAATTAATTCCGGAAAATGAGAGCATATTCCAGGATAACTTTGTGACGAATGAGACACGCTACAAGAGAAATTCGTTTTCATACCAGATCTGGAGTGAACTCATCGGCTGATATAGCATATTTCCCAATAAATTTCTTCTTTTTCAGTACAATCTTTGGAGGAGGTGCCTGGTTATCGTCTACTGCAATCGCACTAGCTACCTCCGCTGCCCCGATTTCACTGCAAGCAAAGAACAGCATTCACATTAGCATCGGAGCTCATTTTCATACGAGGTCAAATGTGTAGCTGCATGACGACACAGACATTTGAAGGGACCTGTAAACACAGAATACATCTAGCGAGAGAAACGGCACAAGCCAAACCCAGAAATCCCTACCTGTATGAAAGGTCAGCATTGGCAGAAATCTGAACAGAAATTGCCTTCTTGTCCTTCTTTCGTAAATCACCAAGAACGTTCGGATCAAAGCATGTTGCAAAGCAGATCTGTGATTACGAACCAACAGTAGCGTGAAACATACCAGCTCATCAAGATGTTGACGGTGTGAAAAAGATGCAGAAAAAATGTGATTCTGACTTTTAACTTCTGAATTGGAGTTTGTTCTTGGTGGACGAGTATAGTATGGACAAAGACTGTCTCAAGTTTCAGATCGGCAACAAACCTTGCCGTTACGAGCCCGTACAGAGACATGAGAAAGGACGTCAGGCATATCCGGGGTCAACACAGCCACAGCACCATCAGGAATCTCTTCCTCTCCCTTCACACGCCCTGACACCAAAATTGTGGGGCGATCGTACACCTTGTCTTGCACATGCTCCAATTCATCAACGACTTCAATGAAACCCTTCACATCGACCGGGCTTATCACCTGCCAACTATAGACCCACAGGACAAATCTCAGACTCTAGCGCACAAGTAGTTGGAGTAAGCGATATTGTGATTTCGTCAATCGGGAATTAATGAGAATTAAATTGACTGCCAACCTGCCCATATTTGCCTCCTTTCGGATAATTGGGTCAAGCCTGTTTAATAGCTGGGATAGCGATGCTGCCGAGCCTGATCGGATCATTTCTTCGGTAAAGATATTTACCTACGTCAGACAAAATTTTGGAAACGCTTTCAGTACTAAGCTAAAAAATAGTTAGCATTTTCTTTGAAACAAAAGACGAACTCCTTTGAGCATAGAATTAAATTCTGAACCACAGATCTTAAAACTGAGGGCATCGTAGAAAACATCAAATATCGTGAGGATGAGTTCGAAGACTCACAGCCCACTCTTCTACTCCAAGCAACGCTCCAAGATATTCCGCAGTTGGCTGGAAATTTTTTTGATAATATTCCGCTTTGACTTGCAATGCAAGTCGTGTACGATCGAGCACAGCCTTTGTTCTCAAAGCCCAATTGTGGCTTTTATTATTAATCATGTCGATAACGTGGTACCAATCCTGAACAAATGATTCAGAAAAAGAATATTACAAATGTGGCAAGGAATTTGGGCTGATTGTAATGCTTTTCAGGGTGGATAAAAACACAACACCAATTACTCGTAGAAACATCCAGCATACCTTCAAACAGTACACGAGCTCCTCGTTGTTATTGCTTGATAAAGCCAGGTTTTCAACCACCATGCTGATAACAAGTGCTAGGTCCTGCAAGTTTTACAGGGAAAGGTTGCATTGAGAATACGCACTAAACTAGACTGAATTTTACACTACTACGACGGAAAAATCAGAATGGAACAACTTGCATAGAATTAATTAGCAAAATATGATATAAAATCTGCAGGTTAAGAATAATCATTTAGGCGCACAATCACGTACCCCTGGTCCTGAACTAGAAAAACCCTCCAGACCACGCTCGATAGCTGTGCGTACAGTTGAGTCCAAGGCCAAGTCCAGAAAGATAATATCTCGGAGGCGATCATGGGGTTTCAAAAGAGTTGGCCGCAATTCCCTTCGCGCTTCCAGCAACCCCTGTACCACGTACCTTGTGAAATAAGAAAAACTTCCACAATAATAATAATAATGATATTAATGTGTCGATCATGGACTACATAAACCATCAGAACATAATGCAAAACCGAAAAATTAATCATATGGTACTAAATCTATTGATAGACTCTACATGACTACGGTTTCAGATCAATCTACGTACGCAATCGTTCTTTATAGCGAACGAATCAAAAGTTATGAACTTATGCCCCAACGGATCGAGTCCAAGAACACCAGCAGCTTAGACAACTTGATAAAATCTCATTCATTTACAAAGGCGCATTGATATCCGCAACCTTAGAATCTGAGGGGTGTAAAATTGAATACCTCAAGTAGCGGTAAAACATTCTTGTCTTCAACGTGCTCCAAGACGAACGCTAGAAGTTGCTGCATTTAGAAAGCGCGTAAACCAGTAAGATGGATGGTACTCTTGAACAACATCAGAGGCATTACAGACTCAAATACCGAGCAGACAAAATTATCTGGCTGAATGTGCTGTCAGACTAGGTTTCACTATAACATCAAGGTCATTCCTACAAATATTTCAAAAGTTAATGATGTTTACTGAGCTTCAGAGTGAGGCTTCAAACTTAAAGATCTCATTTCTACTTCTACGAACACGTGCGGGTGAACAAGCGAGATAGACCTGTATCAAGGTCGTAAGAAAAACTTCTCATCTGTTTGATCAGACATACGTAATTTTCATGATTGTACTAAACCTACTAGTAATAAACCTTGATTCAATAGAAAATTAACCTGGCATTAACTTACAGGTAAAGCCCCAGACAAGCCACTTATCGGATGTATTTTGACATCACCCATGAAGCCGCTTCCCTACAACAAACAACACGATTGAAACTTAAGACTTCACAACTAATACAATTTACAAGCACTCAACTTTTCAGCATCGCAGTCGCAGCTACGCATCTCGTATGCCAAATATTATGTTAAAAAGAAGTTCCAATTCTACACATGTTATATAGATATTATTCAAGTGTTTTCTGGAGCCGTCATAATATCACATTCTCAGTTTAGTAAATGCACTCATAATACATCAAAACTGTCATACAAAGTCCAACGAATACATGTATAATTTCAAATTTGACTTTGTGCAGCAACAAGGGCCAACCTGTGCAGTGTAACCCATGCAGGCTTGGACAGCAGATTCCAAATCAGCACCCGAGTGAACAGCCTGCCGAGCGTCAGGTAGTAGTAAGATGTAGGACGTTCCAGCTAGGGTGCAGAAATTTCATACTATCATCACGTCGATCTATCGTACTTTACGATTTTAATTAGCAACTTCCGAGGGACTGAAGTCTTGGAAAATTCTCTGTAATAGACTCATGGAATACACAGAACTAAAAGAAGCCAGGTATTGATACACACCTTTAAAGTCCTCAAATAGTTTGTGAGATCTCTGATAAGTCCTTCCTTTTGATCATGTCTAAAACTGGGCTCTGAACCAATATGACGATCGTAGCTGTGCATGCGTTCTTTAGTGACACCATTGTCGTTCAACGTTTTCCAATAGACTTCCATCTTGAAATCGCTCTTGATGTAGTCCAGAAGCGCCTGTATGAACAATTGTTAGCGACTCCCTCGTGTATATAGACGGGCAGACAAGTTTATTCTCCGACTTCTCTACGGCAAAATTGAAAGTAATCCATTCAGTTATTGCTCGTTAGTCTTAATGCAGTATTCAAGCCTGAAACACTACCAGTGTACTAAAACAAACAGCGGACCCTGACCATGCCCAAATAAACAAGGGTGTCTCATGCTGAACTTTAAAAACATTATGAATGATGATCATGCCAGCTACAGATATAGTGCGCTTGCAGCTGACAATTGGCTGCTGCAAGGGTATGAGAAATAACCTGGCAAATGACGACATCATCTGGGCTAGTGTTGTTGTGAAGCTTCTGATGCCACTCTTCCATCATGCCTCCAGCACAGTCGTTATTGCGCTGCACATTAATGCCAAAGCAGGCAAAAGTCAATATACTGAACAAAAACATACCACGCAAGTGGCTATAACTAATACTGTTATTCTTCCACTAAACAAGAACTGCAATTTCATGAGCGACCCGGACTTAATATCAAGGTTACGTTCGATTGATTTGAAATAGTATTCTCAACTTGAAATAGGATCCCTCTAGTACCAAACAATTAGCCAAGCCTGATTCATTTCTGATCCACATCCAAATACGTTATCTTCCTCTTCATAAACGTGGTTTAGTTCGAACCAAATGACCCACCTGAACGATGAGAATTTCATCTCGAATACGTTGCCCCACATCACCTTCTCCTCCACGACCTACAGTACTCATTATGAGACGGATCATCTCTCTATTCTCGGGCTGTTCAGAATACATTTGTTGCAGCAGGTTGGTAAGTCTATCTTGAGCTGCACTGATTTCTCTGCTTGGAACCAACACAATGCCCATGTCATTCTTTATAAATATCGTGTACTCAGCCCAATCAACAAAAATTCAGGTACCACAATAGCAGTAGCAACTGAAGGTTCAGTCTATTTTTTTTAGGTTCAGGAACGTCAAATATTACGATGATAGACGCCTTCAGCTGAAGAAAGCAGACTAGTATTAAAAAGCTGTGTATTCAGCATGTCAAACAGATGGGTCGACCAAAATAATTCTATAATTCCCTCCCACCTGCACCCACTATTCAGTGGAAACACATGAAATTTCAGACAAGGGGGAAAATCATGTGACTGACCTGGGCTTCACGTTGTAGTTCTTGTTCCACGTTAACTGTCTGGTGGCCATGTACCGCAACCAGACCAAAATTCCAGCCTGGGCAAGCTCTCCTTCATCCTTCGCCCGCTCCGTCAAACCAGTGGCAATGTTGTATCTGCGTACCATCACATAAAATGGAAGCGACAAGATTACCAATGTATTTTGTATGTGATAAGTATGATCACCTTAATCTCTATTCTATGCTGCATCGCGATCACTCAACAAGTTCTTTACAAGTTCTTCACGTAACTCAAAAAGTTCTTTACTGCAGAAGGATGCGGCAGCAGAGTAAATTGTGCACCTGTGCATGAGGGAGCGTTCAGCTTCACTCTCTTGACTAGCAACATCTTCCAGAAACTCCTTAGCAGTCCCTTTCCCGTCTCCAACAGCCTGAGCGGTTTACAAAAATAAGGTTTTACGATATAATTGCAGATACCGAAATTCCAAATACGCAAGAGCAGGACAATGACCAGATTACTTCACAAACATGAACATTACTAACGGTGTGTCAGAGAATAGGCCTGATGACTTACGAACCTTGAATGCCGCCTTCTCCTTCGGTAGTACAGAAACATAGTAGTCCGAACCATTATCCTTATACCAGTTACCCCCGTTATGCATTACGAATGGCAAACCAATAAAGTGGTTATCCCCAAGGTTGATTACAATACCCTGTACCATTACCCAAACGCGTCACACATACATGAATAACTGATGTAGAAGGAACTAAAAAACAGGCAACGAGGCACCTTCTTGAACGACATCGATCGAAGGGATAATATAAGTGACAGGAAAATATCAAGTCGAAGGAATACCTGAAGAGAATCATCTCCGGCAAAGTTCTTAATAAGTAAAGTATCAACTGTTCCTTCCTGAAGGGTAGATTCAGCGGGTATAACAGTTTCCGGAGGGGGCTGCATCAACACACAGTCTTTTTATTTATTAAATTAACCCGATTCTTTGTTTACCAAGGCAACCCTCCCCAATTTGACCATGTAAGTTAACATGGAAGTCAAAGTGTATAAAGCTATCAAAAATCTTCTCGATGATCAAAATGCTTTATGTCTCTATCACCGTAAATAACAGATCTTCTATTTAAGTAAATACTGTAGAAATAGGACCTCCTCAAAGACATGGATCCTCGTACGTCTAATACTGTAAATCCAGTTTGCACCATTAACAGTAAAGTGCTTAGGTCTATAAGTCTTACACCAAGGTAAGAGATGCAGAGAAAATAAATCACAAATAAATACTCTTGTATATGATAGATTACAGAAAACACATAAACATACCGCCCATTCTCTAGCATGGTCCTTAGAAACTGCCCATCGCATGACCAAAGGCTCCTTGAAGTTTGTACCGATATGAACATTCACTTTTCCTTCAGCCTTAATCACCAATACCTGGGTTCACAAAAAATGTAACATTAGTGATCACAACGTCTCCAGCATCTTCACAGCATCTGATGGAATGGGACTAAATTGAACAGCAAGATTCCATTTTGAATCTTACCAAAAGTTCGTCATGTCCAACTCTGAAGAACTTCTTCGAAATAACCTCGTTACCCTCAACAGCTTCCAAATGTTGAGCAGCTTTCTGCAAAGGAGTACGTTCTCTAGGAGGAGCGGGTGCATTTGACCCTGCTTTGGCGCCCGCTGTGAATCTGTTGAAAAGGTCGTCAGTGCTCCACTTCTTCCTTGTTATTCTAGCCACACTCCTCACTTTCGAATTATTTGATGACTTACTGCCTCCACTTTTGTCAGACTTCGAACTACCATTACCGCTTGACTTTTCGTCGGTATCACCACCTTGTAGCCTTAACTTAATTTTATCGATAGAAGTTCCTAGAGCAACCTCCCTCTGAAGCTCTTTGCGTGCTTCTTCATACTCAGCCTAGCACACACAATCAAGTCGGTCAACCACATGTCGTTCCTTTTTTCAGGAGATTTTTAAATTCCAAAAGGCCAGTCAGTTTTCATCATTCCTTGCACGGAGAGCTGACTACAACTAAGTTCGTCCGGTCAGGATTATTTCGGCCATTCCAGAGTGACCCTTTGCATGGGGATACTCCAGATTCATAGAAGGATTCAATGATGAAATATTTGTTGATGAATATACCCTGGTAGTAAATGTATACCTTCTCCTGTTCAGGGGAGTAATTTTGTCTTCCCATTCGTTCCCAACGCAGATAAGATTGGATTCCGACAAGTTCCTCGGGAACATGGATCCCTGAAAGGTCCACATTCGATTGTGGAATATCAACTCGGAAATTCCCGCCGTTCAACTTGTACCTACAAAATACGCCGTCGGTACATACGATCAGAGTCAGCAACTTATAAAGTAATATCTCCTAGATGGCCTAGTGGACAAAAGTAGAATATTGGTGCTATATATTGCTATTGCAAGCATCTTACTACTTGAATTTAAGGGCACTAAGAACCCAGGAGCACTAAAAGATTCACGAAAAAGTAGGCGGTGATGTACCAAGCTAGGATGCAAGACTAAGTATCCACGAAACGCTCCAGACAATTACGACCACAACAGCAGGAACAGACTAGCAGCTGACAGATCAAAATAAAAAAAAAATGCTGAACCTAAAACTAGTGTCACTCTTATCTTCATCTTAACCCTCTGCGAACGATATACAATTAGCGAACTCCTACCTAACATCTCCGCCAGGTTTTTTTCCCACGTACGCAGAAGACGCAATCGAACACATGGTTGGCCCACAAATCAACTCCAGAATGAGATAGATAATAAACTCACCAGTGGTTCCTGTTCTTGTCAACCAATAGATATTCTACGCTGTTTAGGCTAAAATCTGTAAAATCAATTGTCACTGATGCAGTGTCCCCAACCTGTGACAGCATTACATGAGAAAATACCCACGTTACCATCACACTGGCGCACAATTCTGCATCTATAGAAAAAAAAAGCATAACAAAAGCGCCCAATTAGAGCAAGCTCAAAACTGTAGTGAGACATTCACAAAATCTGTAACCATCGAATTCAGCAAGCCCCATGAGTACCTACAGTCTCAAGTACTACCATTCATCTCTTCTACGCTAAGTTATTCATCAAATTCATCTTACCTTTTGAAACGGAGACTGCACTGCACCGTGATTTTCATAACTTCCTTCAGGTCGGTTAGACGGAAGAATCCAAGCACTGTAAATTAAATACTCCATTAGTAACACTGGCCATCTTTTCTGATATCCTTCAGTGTTGACCGTGGACACAGGCATCTAAATGTTTGGTGTTTGTTCCTGAATGCATCATGTACAGGATAACTCACGACTCTAAGGGTAAACTAAACGTCAAGTGAAACTTTTGCTGCTTTAACGTCTCTTTACTGGGAGCCAATGAGTTCTTCTGATCAAAGACACAATTAGATAATGAAAAGATGTGATCGTACTTTTTTCCAGGTTGCAATGCGCCCCAGTGGAGTAGCAATGAATCAACGTGACAGTTGAATACTTCAAACTGTAATGATGCAGGTTTGCCGAGTGCAGCACCAGTTGCTTTGACCTGAAAACAACGATCATAACCGTTAACAAGAATAGAAACATACAGGTGTGAACAAAGATATACACTTCATTTTCTTCGCCTCCTACACTATCAATAACGACTGCTTGTGCATAAAAGCTCAAACTAAGGAACTACATATGAGCAGCACGACTCGAATGAGAACTGAATTATGATTTCCCCGAAAATGTAAGGAGCACTGCTGAATAACGCAAGAAATCAAAGTTCGAAAGCAAATACTTCAACGTCCAACATTGCGGATATGTACAGTAGACACACCTTTAGATTGATGCCATCATCAAGTGAGAACTCCTTCGTAAACTGAAACAAGACAAAAGAGATAAAGGATTCAACAAATGCAAAGTCAATGCAAAGCTCCACGCTGCGAATTTACTAGGATTAAGAGCTGACACGTCCAGCACTACGTAACGACTTTCTCTAAGTCCAAATAACAAGAGTTAATGATTAAAGGAAGCCCTGAATCGTCAGTAATTACCGATTTATCACTGACCATGATAACTAAGTTGGATGCAGCATGCTTACCTCCTCGTACCATACACATGCACCTTAAAACGCTGGGCAATGCGTGAGTGTGTGTGTGTGTGTGTGTGTGTTAATATATGTGAACGACGAAGAAGAGGGAAAAGAAAAAATAAGAAGGATAAAAGAAAGTACAAATGCGCGCAAATCCAAAATCGTATGCTGGCCTTCAAATGGCATCGTTTTCAGAACGAAGCTATCCCCAGTAATGTCAGCAATTACTTACATGCTCCAAATCTACTACCCTCCAGATACTTCGGGATGCCTTCGCTAGTACGTTTTGATATAATGTTGAACTCACAAGTCAGTATTAAGCGTCAAAAGTCTCACCTCTGCTACATCGGTGGCAGTAGCAACAACAGCCCTGGGCGAGATCACTGCAGCTCTCTTGGCTCTTTGGGTGCTCTCATTCAAATTTGGCATCATCAACTGAGGGGTCCGCGCGACGAAGCTACTTTGAAGGCTGCTCTTCAAAAGACGGGAATTGAAGCTGGACAGAGCGGAGGCAGCGGGGCAGTTGCACAGTGAAGTTTCAACCGAGCAAATGCTCCCTCGTCTGCCTGTTTCCTGACAGCGGAGACCGGCAACGGCCGCACATGTCACAGAATGTGCCTTCGACAGAACTCCGTGGCTCTGCATTGTTGAATTGCTTCAATGCGCGTGTCAAATGCACAGCATAAGAATGGCACAACAGCGCTTGGCTAGCAAAGAGGTCTGTAGAAATGTATGATCTCACACCAACAGCGTCCTAGAAGAACTCTTTGACAACCTGCAATGATTTGGGTGATCCTAGTGTAAGTAATCACGTTAAGCAATCTAGGTATTCCACCTCAAGAACAAGTTTAATTGAGCTGCTACTGTCTGGAATTACAGGCAGGAATTCGTCAGAGCTGAAGGTAAGATTCCAAGAGCATCTGGGGACACGTCGATAGAAATGCGATGAAAACAATAAAAACAAAAAAACCAAATACGGATTTCTTCACGATGAGCTGCACCACGTGATGAAACAGCATTGGCCAGAATACGACACTTCAGAAAAGGATCGAATAATGGAATTCAGCACAGGACAAACAAAACACACTGAAAATGCATTGTGAAGAGGTCAGTAACGACTTGCCGAACTCCTCGTCCGAACAAGAACACTCTTCTAATTACATTGCACAACAAATAAGAGTCAATTGAGGCCGAGGTGATGGATCCGGCAAGCCAGAGATTCACAAAAACTTAATTGGTACGTACGGCGGGATAGAATCCTGCTATCCTCACAAATCGCGCTAGTTCCAGCGAAACCTTACAAAGCACAAACGAGGCAAAACAAGCTCCAAACGCAGAAACCACCAAACCATCCGGCGATGAGCCACGCATCCACGGTTCTACTAATTCATCACGAGGAAATACAAGCACAATCACGCCACAATCATTAGTCGACTCTTCTTCTTCGTGCAGCGAAGGTCACCTCACTACGCCGGCCTCGCTGCTAGCTTCAACACCGCAATGCAGGTCTGGAATCAGGGTCCGGGCAGAGCTTCCAAAAGGCGAAGAGGAGTGCACCGAAATATCCTACAACTCAACGCACACTTCGCATATCAGAACCGAACAATCCCCGCTCCAGGCCACACACCGATCAATGGGATTCTTTTCGGCGTCCGCTTATACTAGGAGCGAGGGTGGAAGCGGAGCCTAGGGGTTCAAGGGATTCCAATCCTTGCCATATCCCGTTCACCACGTGGCGGGTGTCGCGAAATCGCTGACCACGCACCCTCAAGCTGCGCTACAGATCCAGGCCAATGCACACCATCGGACGGCCAATTCCTTCACCGGCATAGCCTCGAAATTCCAGGGCCTGGCTTTGGAATCCAGCGCCCGCTTCGCCTCATTGTGGCCGTTGGTGGTGAAGGGTTGGAGTATCGGTCTGACGGTTCGCAGGCCACGGTCCTGCTTTCGTCCCCTTTAAGATATTATGGTGCCCAATGCGATGGGGTCGATGATTGTCCGCGGGACGGCGCTTTGGTTGGCAGTGGGGGATTCAGAGTGGCGGGCTGCCTGGTTGGCTGGCTTTCTCGCTGCGATTCTGCTGAAGCACTGAGTCTGTTTTTTTCCAGCGACTCACGCAGTCTTTGAAGCTTGGAAAGATCCGTGATGCCTGCTTGTGTATGCAGCGGTCTTCTCCTTCTTTTCGACGCTTAATGCGATGCCTGTTGCGTTGAATCTTAACTATCGGCTGTGGATTCATTCTGTGACTGCTGTGGTCCATTTTGCCACAGCATGCCATGCTCTGTTTTGTGAGCTCCACAGCTTGAGATTCCTTGTTCTGGAAAGTAGACATACCCCACGGAGACAAATAAAGCAAAACAAGTAAAATCCTCAATCCTCGTGTTTGTAGCAGCATGAGCATCGATCTACCGGAAAGAATGACCTTGCTAGTCATCGCCTCCTGGTTTGTGTGATGACTGTCTCTTCTGCATCACTGACAAACCCTAATTTGGCTAGTGTTGCTCTTGCGAATAAGATTGTGTTCCGTTTGCCTTCTTTTTTTCATTTTTCATTTTTTCTCAATTGTGGGTGGATTTGCAATGTTGGTCTTTCTGACAATGAGGATTTGAAGCTAAGACTTTGTGGTTAAATTTTTTTATTTTTTAAACTTATTGTTATTGTTTTAAAGTTTCTCAACATTAGTGCATTGAACAGTTGTGCAGTGTTGAAATGGTTTGCATAAATCGCAATGGGTTAAATATTAATGTCGGTAAAGAATATGAGGATGCAATACTTGGAACAACATGTTTCTATGTAAATCAACGTATTTGCATGCTCCACTACATCAAAAAGTCATGGTTGCAATCCATAAAGTTGTGCTTTTGGACAGAAGAACACCACAGAATCCATTTTTTCTTAATTATTCATGAAACATGATACCAATTCTTTTAAAAATATTTGGCAACTATGATTGCAATACTATTCAATTTAATATCGAACGTCACATGTTTAATTGTATTACGGATCTAAATGAACTTCAATTCCAAAATCATAGTTGAAAATATCCAACATGCTAAGAACTTGTATTAAAAACAGTGTGTTCATGTTGTACAACGTTACATTAGATGTGTTAAATGCACTGAATGGTTCTCTTTTTCATTACGAGTGAATAGAGTGATCACATACACTACATAACAGGCAAAATATTCAACATTTATGTTACCAAAACACATGGAAAGCAGACAAGAGGAAGAAAAAGAAAGGAAAAGGAAGAAAAAGAAAAGAATATAACTTATTTAAATCACATGATTTTGTCTTGCGAAGAGGTCCTCATGTTATAGTCACGAGACCAGGATTTGATGGAGGCAGCCATTTTTTGATCCTCAGAGAGACACTGTCCTCTTCCTAACAAAGTAAAAAAATAAAAAAATAAAAAATAGTACCCTCATCAGTGGCAATAATGTCAAAGGACAGGAAATAGCGCATCGCCAAGTGGACGGTGCTCGTGACTCCCCTAACTGCTCGAAACGCATGTGAGTCTGCAGCTCTTCCACTTGGTGCTCCCAGACTGGTGCGTTTTCAAACGCCGTAGAAGTGGGTTCTAGTCCATTCGTGGTGATGCACCATTTCAGCTTCCATGGAAGCTCACATCAAGTTGCATTTGACTGACGTCGCTCTGAACTGACCAGACTTGAAAAAAAGCTCAAGAATCGAACATAACCAGCGGTAGGGAACGCTGTGAAGAAATTAACAGGATTTAATGCCTGGTGAGGAAGACAAGGGTGGAAAGTTCACTCAAAGTATGGGTAGACATGCAGCTGTTACACATGTTATGTGGACCTCCTACATTCGGAGGGGTCCACAGCAAGTGCATAACTCTAACCACAAGTAGCTAGAAGTAATGTTCCTCATCTCATGCTGAAATTTTCACAATCACGGAAGTGTCTTCTGGCTTCCTGATTTGAAGCTGTATATACACATTGTGCAATGACGAAGTAGAATGACGATTTTGAGTCGCCAAACAGAGTCTGACGGTTAAAAGTGATCTGCAAGACCATGCATCTGAATAATGCTCTCTCAGCCTGGCTAGATTATTCGGCTTCCAAAAACGAGACTCTCATCGTAGCCCTTCTAAGCAATCTGCTATGCTTGCTAGGAGCCAAATCTTCTACAACTCATCGTTTAGTGACTGCTCACGGTCGGGCTTAAAGAGTTGTGATGATTCCTTGAAAATTTGATGCTTTGCATCATCTTCCCCAACAAAGTTATTGCTAGTGGGAGCATTTCTGTCAAAGTCTGAGGCCTCTCTAGTTTCTTTGTCCTCAAAGTGTTCAGTCAACATGTCCACAGGCTCTGGATCTGAAATATTTCCAGCTCCCTGCAACGTGAAGCAGTGTGAGCTGCTGCTAAATTATTCAATTTATTATGTAGCAAGTTTAAGCCATGAGAAGGGCCTTTATCACATGTAACCCGCATCCCTCAACTGTTTTTTTTTTTACAATTAAATGCTGATCTACACAGGAGCACATCTCCAATGTGTCAGTAACATTTAACTGAAAACAACTGTACATCACAATTTATATTCTCACAGATAATACACTCCAACACTAATTTACTGCCAACAGCAAAATAGACCAAGCAATCCAATGGATTGATGAAAGCATTAAACACCTAGAACCTGTCGTTGTTATGAGAAAATATAGCTTACATTGTCGGTGTCTCCTGTACCCTCCAGTTCAAAATTATTCAACTCTGAGTCATCATCTTGTAATTCAACCTCGTCCTCCTCTTTCTCGACTTGAGCATTAGGGTCTACGTCTAGAACCAACTTCATGAGAGAGTGGATTTGTTCAGCGAAGGTCTTTGTGTTATCCAAAGTGAACCCGCTTTCTAACAAGGCAGTTTCATAGATAAGTACAGCAGCCCGGTGAGCAACCTCATCCTGTAACATCAAACAACATTCAAATTTCTTCTCCACTTGCATAATGTGTCATACTACACGAAGATATGTGGCGCTTGAAGTTGAAGTCTAATTGAACTTACGTACCGTAGGGTCCTCGATAACTTTTTGGAGGAGCATTCGAATGATGGGATGTCTGGGATTAATTTCAAGGATGCGCTTGCTCTTCATCTGTGACACCTTGGAGGGGTCAACAAGGGCTTGGGCCAGCACAACACGTTCCATGTTAGATGACCATCCTGTCCTAGAGGTAACCACCACAGCAGGTGTGTTTGCCAATCGTGCACTGACCTGCACATGGTAAGCACACACACATTACAATGTGATTGAAGTTGTAAACAATGACAGGAAGCCCATCATTGCCAGTAAATTAGTAACTGACCTGCAATTAGACAAAACACTACTACAGCTTTCTTCAAGTTTTGACAACATGACCCAAGTCATCAACATAAGGTTAGTGGGGTCATGCTTCAGTTCAACAATTTATAGAATGGGAGTCGCACTGCAAAACACAACTCTACAATCTGACTGCAGAGCTAATAGTTCAGAAACTCTCGACTTCTTTTGAGAATGAACCCATTACTTGAGGTTTAAGGTGCTGCCTTTTTCCATTAATTCCAGAAAACTACCAGATAGTATCCTCTCAATTGAATAATATATTGAACTGCAACAACGTAACCTCCTCGCACTACTGTACCCTGGATCAATCGTAAATGAATGTGATATGAGATTATAACCTTAACGGAGTCAATACTTTCGCCAGCCAGCAAATCCTTCCACCATCTGGTGAGCTTCTTGTACATCTTTGCCGCCTTTTTCATTTTGACTTTACCCTCTTTGCCAAGGATTTTCAAACTGTCTTTGGAGGCATCTTGGAAATCTTTATCCTCATACTCCGTGAGATGTTGCATCACATACTCATCAAGAGGATCTACGAAGTAAATAACCTGCATACTAAAGAGCAAAATGGTCAAAATGTCTTCATCTTAAAACTAGATTGCTCTAAATCTTAACTTTGATTTGTTAAAATAGTTTTATTCCTCGAAACGCTGTGATGTGAACACAATTGCAGATACTTTCGAAGCTAACAAATTCCTACTAGTAACCTCAATCACCTAGGTGTCTGCCGATTGTCGAATTTATGCTTCGATGCCATGTGACGGTGAATGTGAGCATGAGATTGAAGTGGACAAGAAACTAAAATGTTAACATCACATGTTCGAAAGGAATTTGAAACCTTTGGGTGCTTGCACCCTGACAAACCTTGCGAAAAATGGATTTCAATTTGAAGTATCGACATATTGAGTGCTGACAAAGACCATAAGTCATGATAACCCTTACCTCATATCCATTCTTTAGAAGCTTTTCCAGCAACGGGGAGTTTTTCAATTGATTTTTATCCTGCCCAGTCATGAAGTAGATGTGTGATTGATCAGGCTTCATGCGAGCAACATACTGGTCAAACGACGCCAACTTTTCGCCTGATTTCGAGCTGCACAATGGTGAGAACAAGAATTTAATGATATTGTTGTAAAACTGTAAATGGTAATGGAAGAGAAAATATAACGAGAAGCACTAGAAAGATCGTATTACAATCAGCTAAGGGAAAGAGCCTATTCAGGTACCCACTGGAATAGCTCTATGTAGTTGGTCAAAAGTTCAAAACCAATCTAGTATTTCCACAAGGATATGCGACGCCTTGGAAATCTTTTCATCATATTCAAAAACTCATTTACTTTAAAAGGATCAAGGAAGATCTAGAAGTATTCATATCACTAAGTTAATCAAGTAATCAGGCAGAAGCGATACCTTTGAAAACGGATAAGCTTGGCTAAGCGTTTTTTATTCGCAATGTCGTCAAGAACACCCATCTTGATAAATTTTCCGTACTCCTTCCAGAACACAGCATACTTGCCTTTTTTCTCCTTGGTTTGTTCTTCTTCGTCGTCTTCTAATCCATCTGTGGCAAGAAAAGATGAATTCTTTTTGTTACAAGCAACACTGCGAGTGTGCTTTACTTGCATCTGTGTGTGTATGTGTGTGTATCTCAGCGAGAGAAAGAGAGAGCGCAAAACCTTCTACCTGTAATCTCTTAATTTTCTATTACAAGTGAAATCTTAACACGTCGTGCTGTGTTCGCACTTCAAAGTTTTAATAGACGACAGGACGAGAGAGTCGAAACCAGACCTTCGTCCTCTGAAATTATCTCATCAGAATCATCATCCATGATGCGTTTAATCATATCCAATGCTTTCCTGACGAGTTTCTTCTTCAAGGTCTTGAGGCTGCTGAGTTGCTGCAGCATTTCTCGGGAAACATTTATTGGCAAGGTGTCCGAGTCAACAATACCCTGTCAACCAGCCGACATGAGTTGTGCTCCTTGGTCCAGAACCACTCAAAGTAACTCATCCTGGTCAATTTTCACCAAGCACTCTAGGAATTGACATTGAAAAGCACACCTTCAAGAAAGCTAGATACTTAGGGAGAAGTTCATCAATTCCATCTGATGTGAAGATCCTCCGAATATATAGCTTCAGCTGTGGTGTATTGGTATAGTAATCATCGAACAATTCTCGAGAAGCTTTTGGTGGAACGAAGAGGACAGCTTTAAACTCGACATCTCCTTCCGCGTTGAAATGCGTCCAAGCTAGAGGATTATCTTCGCCGAAATCCTAGATATCAGTACAAATTCCACGTTCATTGAGCAACCAGAAGATTTGTCGTCAATGACAGCAGGAACAGATGGTAATGAATTTCTTCACGAATCCATGTCAGACCCGCATACTAGCGTTCTTTCTAGGTAATACTTGTTTTCCTTCTGAGTTAAACTTGCTGGACCGTTTCAAATGTCGCATATAAGCAGGATAGAAAACAGGAACTATGCTAATCTGCACGATTGGCATCATTGCATTAGGAAACAAGATGCATATTGTTCACTGGCAATTACTAAATGGCTAGTTCAATCACAAACCTTTGCCAAGGAGCGATAGAAGCTGTTATACTCTTCAGGGGTGATGTCCTTAGGATTTCTCAGCCAAATGGCCTTCATAGTGTTCAAATATTCCCAACTCCATTCAGTTCGCTTCACCGCTTTTGTTATAGGTTCTGCGGTTAAGCAATGTAAGACATATCAAACATAAATGAAATTCCAATAAAATATTCATTTGCAAATGCGCGTCACATTCGAGCACGTGCAACCTTAGGCTATTCCAATGTGATAATTTGCGACACTAGCTTGAGGATAAGTTTCTGCACAACGGAGCGGTGATTCCCCACCTTCTTCTCTATCAGGTTCATCTTCAGTTTCTTCTTTTTTATCTTCGAAGTTCTCAGCAGTTCCTTTCTCAATAGCAGTTTCCTTGTCGTCTTCCACTGGATCCTCAATCTCTTTGCTTACCCACAGGTATATCGGAAAATTTATGAACTGACAGTATTTTTGCACCAACTCCTGCAAAACTCACTCCGCTAGGGTCAGTGATGTGCAGGAACAAACGTCAGCCAACAAGATCAAACAGCCACTGGTATCAATATTCGAAAGATTTAACAAGGTCTACTTGAGGTCCTGGTAAACCACAGGAAGGAACATAAGTACTCGTAATTTCCCTTCTGCTGCGTATTCTGCAGCATTCTCCTTGAGATGTATTCGTATGTTAGTTCCTCTGCCTAAAGGTTCATTTTCTGTATCTTCTGAAATTGCAAAACTTCCATCGGCACTGGATTCCCAGATATACCTACACAGTTGCGTAGAATATGTTAAATGCAATTAGTCCCAACAATACGAATAAGAACAAAGGCATGATAAACAAAAATGTAACCTACGGCTTCATCACCGCCAGAAAGTTGAAGAAAACATTGTGCATGGATAGTTGCAACTGCAAGATCTACAAGCTGAACCTCTAGAGGGCGCGACTAAAGTGCCCATAAGTTCATACCAGAAAACATAAGTGCCCATAATCAATTAACATTTTTCATCTTTAATCATAAGGACAGCCTATTTCATAGTAAAATACGCACTGTTTGTCATCATCATGTTTGCTAATGACCTCGACATAGTCAGCGATCAAATACACAGAGTAAAATCCAACCCCGAATTGACCAATAAGGTTCAGGTCCCCTCCACTTTGTATCTGATCCAAAAAAGCTGCAATTGCACAGAATTTCTACACTTGAACAATTTAACTCACATACAGCAGTATGATTCAATCAACATGTCTACGCTTCTCTTCTTCATGATTTATACTCTAAATTAGGATGTAAGTCTAATATTATAGGATGAGACAAGAGTCAATGTTCTTTACATGATGTGCCAGACTTAGCTATAGTGCCGAGGTTTTTGATAAGGTCTTCCTTGGTCATTCCAACACCGTTGTCTCTAATTGACAGTACATTTTCCTTTTTGTCCACCTTTATCTGTTCATTTCATGATGTCAATCAGCAATTACGTGATTGTCCAAAAGTGGGAGCATAAATATATCAGTGCTATTAGATAAATAATGATACTTAACTCCATACATTTAATTTGTCGAAAGACTTACATCGAACACACGCTTACATGTATATCAAGCTCAGCGTCCTTTCCATCGCCGAGCAGAGTTTTATCCATGAGAGACAAAAACCGGATCTTTTCCAGCGCCTGCCACCACAGCATTTCAAATCAGGCCACTGGCATAGCACTAATGCAACTCCACAACGCAGTGACGAACGGCGCCGAAATTATATTCAGGACTCCTCTTTGCTGCTCAAAGCTTGTTTAAGAGCCAATATAACAATATCGTCCGAAATTGAACTACACAATGGTTTGTAGTACACGACACATTCCAAGGTTTTCATCCAAGGTCGAATTACAAAATCATCCCAAATTTGTCGTGTGAGTAGAGAAATTAATACAACCGAAATCCGACAATCACTGAGAGTGGCTCCTGATTCTTAGAAACCTTAGAAGAACAATTATGAAGGCGAGATATCTTACATCAGAGGCATTGGACACCAGTTCCCTCAGAAAAATATCCTTGTTGCTGTACAGGGAGTTGATGATGATATCCATCAGCCTTGAAACCTCCGCCTGGAATTCAAAACTTTCTCCATTCCTCCTCTCTTTCGGCGCCATTGTATCTCGTTCTCTGCAATGCATCGTGCCAGTATTATGGCTAAAAACTGGTGATGCACTTTTACGCCCATTAAAACCACCATCAGTGACTCGTATGATCATGACATCAATTCTCCACAAAGCGATGGTAAACATCGGGTGGAACAAATGAACATAATTACCTACAGATGAACACCACAGCGGGACAAATTTATCAAGTGAGTTGGTCGGGGAAAGGAGTCTGAAACATTAATTGAAGACAACGAGGGAAGAGAAACCTTTCGACAAGTTCTGCATCAGTCGTCGATCCAAGAGGAACGGCTCCAATTCTGTCTTCAACCTTTGCAAACTCACTCACAGGCTCTACAACTGCACCATCTTCTGCATCCACTCCAGCATGAAAATCTGACTCCACATTAAAGCACCATTTGTGAATAGGAGATGAAGGTGAAAATGACATGTGCAGACTTTGCAAAGAGCTTTGGAAACACACACAAACCTCGACAACTCCTCTGCATGCTCTCATGTGAACTCTTCACAATGAAGTGTTTCTGCCATAGGGCACTGTTCTACTAGGAAACTATCAAATATGACGATAGCATGTTATTACATTCAGGAAATACGGAAGACAACAGTCGGAAATACCTTGAATGCTGGTTATAGTGAGCAACACGAATAATGCTGTAACAGCTGCAAATCGAGTCATGACTTCCTTTACCAACAAACAACGAAGCTTTATTCCTGCCGAAGCCAATCTGATATTTTCTGTGCAATCGGGTTGTGGTCGCATATGAAGGGATATCTTTAAAGGAAGATTGGGGCCCTATCAAGAAGTTCTGAAGCGCAAGAATCAGAATTGTGAGCACAGAGGCTGTTATTGCAGGAGCCACAATCAAATCCATCAATATGTGTCGAGGTCTGAAGACACTAATGATACAGGATTTGAATTCTAGTTCGATTGCTGCAAATTTCACACGATTTTAAGTTCAGAAGAAGTTTGAGCGTCCATCGTGGATATCGTTGGTGATGTACATCGCTCCACGGTGAGCACAAATGCTCTCGTCCAGATTTTCAAGAACCGTCAGTTTTTTGTGAATCTGATCAAAGAGGACCAAAATTTTCATAATTAGAGACGCTTTCGCATAGTAAAAGTACCATTTAGGCCGTTAAAAATCCCGTAATGAAGAACGAGGCTGCGACCAGTGGATGGTCATATTACCAACTGCATCAACTCAGAACCAGGTACCTGATGGTCGCTTAGCACTAAGTCATGCAAGCCTGTCCAAAATGCTGTGGCGGTTACATGAACTTCGTGCAAGACAACCATCCACAGGGGACAATTTGGTGGACTTGGCCTGAGCAAGTCCTGAGCAAGGTAGAGGCAACAATATCAACGAGAAACAGTAACAGTCATCCTATCCCACCAAAAGACTTAGAAGTTATCTAAGGCATTGTCTCTATCCAAGCAGTTTGACATGTTGAAGTTTCTCAGTCGCATGATGATCAAACAATCCTCTCGACACTTAAGCAAATGATCCCACAATCGAAGCCCTACCCTACGCCAGAGTTACATGAATGACAAACCAGAGAATCCCACTGGTAACAAAAAGGTGTGCGGAGCATCAGATCCAGACATAATAACGGAAACGAATAACTAATCAATAAGTACACGGTGCATAATAGCCTTCTACAGGGGCTCACATGCGATATATTAACTGATTCTTTAATAAAATATCCTACTCACAACATATTTATTTCTATCTCAGTCTACAGTAATCAGAAACTTCTCTTCTTAAAAAACTTCCCGCCACCGCAGCCTAACCCGTGGTCCAGCCTCCTCTAAAATAGCCAACTAAACAGAGAGCATACCAGGACCAAAAGAACCACACAAGAAACTTGCTATTAATTAATGTGTGAGACACATCATGCTATCAAGTCTCTTGACATAAATCTCAGCAGCATTTACAAGATGATCTCATCTTGAACGCTAATGTTGAGGGTCTTATGAGGTAGAACAATGCAATTAACAACAACAACCTCATCCTCAACGGCCACGTCTTCTCCTGCAATTAATACGAAATTTATTTGAGTCAGAAACGCGTTACAGAGATAATTCAGCCGATTAGCAACTTAAGACTGGTACAAAAAATTGTCGTCCTTGTACTGCAGAGAGGTTCTATATGTATAGTATCCTAAAAGCCCTGGCTGATGCCTGAATAAAGTGAAAAATCACACAAACGAAAATAAGTAAACAGAAAGGAATTATGAATGGATATGTAAAACAGACCAAGAATGGTGATGCCCAACTTGGCATTGTAATCGCCTCCTCCCTGCATCCAACAATCACAAAATCGTACAATTCCAAAAGTTAGTTGAATTTGAAAGATTTGCACCCTTGCTGGGCAGATCACAACTCGCAACGATACTTCGAGTACCTTCTCAGTCGCAAGATAAAATTTAAGAACCACATTTTACTTGAAACAGGTATCAAAATAGGATGAAGCTTGCCTGAACTCGAGCCCATTTGCCCAATGTAGACTTCCAGCCAATTATAGAGTGCATCACTACAGCATTTTCCTGCAAAATTTTCCTCCAATCAGATCGTAATGCTGAGTGGTACGTAAAGCCAAGATGACATGTACGTGCATTATACCCGAGAATCTTTGCGAGTCTATAAATCAACATAACGCGAACTAGATACTCGAGTCACTAACAATCAAGGAAATGTACATAGTCGTTGATTCTCTCAAAGACAAAACCCGTCAAGATCGCCCCAAGAAAGACTTCCCAGCATGTTTCAAACATGTTTCAAATCTTAAATTTAACTGCAATACAGACACGAGAGTATCTCCATATAAGCTTACAAACAAAAACAAAGTACGAACCTTGATTTCAACATCATCAAGAATGATGCATCCTATGAGCCGAGCACCAGGGCCAATACGAGCGTTGGCTGATACAGAGACATTAGGTCCTAGCTGCATCCCCACCACCAATGCAACCCCATAATCTAATTAACAAGAATGCCAGTAGACAAATAAAAGTAAAAAGAGCTTCAGTTAAACCAGCAAGCCTTAAGCATAAAAGCAGGTTCAGCAAAAGCATCTGTTAATAGCATAGCGGCACGTTAAATATACCTTGGCAGTTGGATGAACTTTGGCAGATCTATGGATGAAGACGTCTCCTATTATTGTAGGCGATCTATTACCATCTCCACTAGCCAAAAGCTCGGGCATCGTCACCCTATATTGTGCTAAGTAGAGCGACGAGCACCGGAGAGACATTCTGCAATGTAGTCCTTCCCTCATCAGAAACTAAGACTCATAATATTCTCAAAAACAAACAAATAAAATTATTTAACAGATTAACAAAAACAATAAATATTAAATTAAAAGCAGAAATAACCAGACAAAAGGTACTGTCCGTTGCGACACAATGCACAGCATGGCAACAATTGATGCGCTTAAGAACTATGGATTTGGGTATCGAAAAGCCCAACTACCAAGCCCAACATGAATAGAGGAGATTCCAAATAAGGTTCATAACAAGTTCAAAATATGGTTAACAAAAATAGGATTGCCTGCGGGCTCTTCAGCACACAGACAACCAAAAACTTCCAATTATCACATAAACCGTGAACACATATGATCTATGAAGAGCACAATGAAGTTTCACAAGCTTCCGGAGAGAAAAATGATCAAGACAATACTACAGAATTCAATACTCACCCTGGTGTTTTAATCTGCTCCCAGAAATCACTGGTTTCGAAGGTATAGAGCTTCTTTTTGCCAGCTAGAGGGGTGAGGATATCTTGATCAAGCCTCACAAAATCAGCTTGCATAGCTCTGAAACACTTCCACAACTGAATGTCAAAAAGCGCTCTTTGAGAACAGGAATCCTTATCAATGTTGTTAGAGTCTTTAAGAGAATCTTCATCACGGTTTGTGAGAGAACCCTCATCAACAATATATCTCATAAGAATTAGGCAAAAAAATCCTGTGCCAAACAGAGTATGCACAATCCAAGAAAAACTTTCAATTCATTTCGTAGCAGGTGTAAGAGCACATTCTCAGCCGATGACACGATTGCACGAAGACACCAAAAATAAACCTGCTATTAGTTGCAGTGTGGAGGGCTTCGAAGCTTGACATGCGACGAAGACTTGCTGCAAGTATAAGATAGATAAAAGGTTATGCATGTTAGAAACATTATTGCTTTATGGACAATACATTTAACAAGAAACCCTTATACATCACGCCTTCTTAAGTGTCTAGACCACGGCTGTGAGGAAGAAAAAAAGTTCTCAAGTTCCGTCACAGCGTTCATTAGATACTTTGGCTGCAATACGCTGTAACACATGTATAAAAAATGCTGACTACTCCTTGTGAAATACCATCAATGATAAAAACTACATCATTGTTATACCAAAATAGATTGCGTAGCAATAAAAAGGATAGAAGTGCATGAGAAAGTGGCGCAAAATTAGAAACAGTATAGGGAACTAAGAGGCTCACAGATTTCATGCTTGCTTGATGTGACATTTTTGATGGCGTTAAAAATTTCTGGTGTGAATACATAAACTCCACAATTGATGAAATCACTCACCTGCAAATTTACCACAATGTCAAGGAAAACATGCGATATTTAACAAGCCTCCCTACTGGCTTCTCATTTATCCTATAGATACATTGCTAGGGTCCAGGTATGTCAATCTCTATTCGATTGATTAAACAAACATTTAAGCTGCAATAGTTCGATACGAGAATTGAACTTTAAAATAAGTTTATTTTTTTTCATTTTAAACAGAGGAGAGAGAGAAGAGGACGCGGAGAAGAAGAAGATGAAGAAGAAGAAAAAGCAGGATTTTGAAGGAGACCCGTCAAATCAGTATTTTAATATATTTTAGGTTTTCAAACTTCTAAAAAGTGAAAGCTGGAAATAAATTCCAAGGTCTGTAAATTAAGAATCTTACGAAAGTCTCCGGTTTCTCTGCGTAATGAAGTAGCTCGCCTGTTTTGGTATCCGCCACCAACTCACCAAATTCGCTAGCGACTTCTTTAGACACCTGCAGTCAACATGCTTCTTCAGTGTACTCCATATATCTAAGCTATTTTGAATTCACTACGACTAAAACAGGAAAATACAACTATGCTTGACGGAAACTTGCACAGGGTTTACCCCTGCTGCGTCAAAAAAAAGAATAAATAAATAAATAAATAAATAAATAAACAAACAAACAAACAAACAGGAAAATACACACAAAAGGAGTTAAAACCAAACAGCAAGGATGATCTCAGGTATAAAGGACCAAAACAGAAACCGCACACATTCCATGCTTGCTTAGACTATGTCTAATATTTGACAATCGCGAAGCTAAATTTTACGCAGTAGAAATTCTTCATTACCTCCCATCCATATTTCTACTGCGATTCGTTAAAAGTTACAATGCTACATTTTCTAGACCTAAGCATTAAGAAGTGCAGAGCCAACTTACATGTCAACAACGATATACCTGATCTGAATGATTCAATGGAAGTAGATAATGTTGAATGTCATTCGGATTGGCAGCACTACGGAGATGCGGTTGCATCTATAAAAGGGCAATTTACATTTGTGTGGACCTATAGTTGTGCTTATTGTGTAATAGGTTTATCCTTAAAAAGTGCTAACTTAGAAACAGGAGTAATTTTTTAATTTTGGCATGATGACTAACTTTAAACCACTTTCTTTCAAGATGTCTTCTGTGCTTGTTCAGTTTTTCGCAGTTTAGGGGATAGATGTTTTATAGAAAAGTCTGGATATGCTTATGAAGAGAATGAAAGATACCTTCTTGACTAAAAGTGTGCCTATCCCCCCATGCTTTCTGTGAGCCTCTGCGAAAAGGCCACGTCAATGGACAAACAATCATTATACCACGTGAGAGACATCATCGAACCTCAAAAAGAGAAATTCCTCACATGTTATCTGGAGAGCAGCCAGGACTTTAACAGAAGACAGCCCCGACTCAAGTAAGAGAGATGTGTCTACAACATTTACTCACAGCCCAAGAGGTAGGATACCAGTTATAGTTATACAAGATAAGTATCTTCACTCTTACTCATATCAGGTTGAAAGCATCTAAAAAATATGATCGAAAGCATGGATAGATGTGCAAGCAACAAACTTACCGAGCATTGCAGTCAAAGGAAAGCTGCAGCATACATCGCAGTTCAATACAACAATGTCGGTCTGCACAGGGCATAGTCGTGAGAACATGTCAATAATACCTTCCCACAACTACGTTCAGGTCAGGCAATGAACTTATAGCGTGTTACAAATTTTGAAGAAGTAAGCTTTCAACAACGTCGTGAACAACGCGGCAGCAGCGTTGCTTGAGGAGATTGGTATCAAGCATGGGATCCTTTTAATACAGCAGTTAATAAAACATGGAATCAACAAAAAGTGTATCAAATTTGAATAACATTACATTCATAAGAGCTTCTGCAAAAAACCATTGAATGATGCACAGTAGGTACACGAAGAGGTGAAACAATTTAAGGCTTACAGGGTCATCTTCCAACAGTAGATCCTGAAAATTATATAGGCCACCAGCAGATCCATGAGGTTTGTCCTCACGCAAGTACCTGTAGCCACCCTCACGCACTAAGTTGCTACTAAGAGCAAACGAATTACTATAGCACAAGATAAAATACAAGCTGATGACCTATCAAAGAGCACTACTGCTTCACATTGATGTACAAACTCACCTCACAGGAACCTTAAGATCGTTTGAAAGCGCAGAGATGTAAAGCGAAAATTCTTTTTCCTCATAAAATCCAATAAGGTACACCTGCGCCAAATCAGGTATCTACAACAAACAAAAACTACATTAAAGCACCCACCAACATCTAAATCTTAGAGCACATATTTCACAAAAATTCATTACTGTCCTAAATTACTAACAGTTTCCTTGAAGATTCGGCTTAAATACATACATGCATAACACGTGTAGAGAAAATAAAATAACGTTTGAGAATGCAGCCTCAGTCATTGTACTTGCACAGTTTTATGCGCCTCATCAAATCAAGATATACGACAGAAAGAATCGCTACACATGTCTACTTGCTTCAACACAATCACATAGCAATTAATAATTCAAGCGCATACCTTTTTGCACGCAAGGATTGGGTGATGGACCATTGGCTGGCCCGCCAAGGGAAACAAAGGCTTAGCCAAGTTAAAAGAAAGAGGCCGGAAGCGAGTACCTACATGATCACCGCCAAAAACGCAAAATTAAAAAATTAAAAAATTAAGATTGTTCAAGCATTTCAGCTGCACAAGCACATCTGGAATTTATCAAATGCGACAGGTTCCTCCTCTAGATACAGATATTGCTTTGCTGTTGAAATGTTCATTTATCGACAACAGGATCGGTCCCATAACCAAAGAATCCGTCTATGAAAGAAGCTAGTGCAAAGTTTAGCCCGGATTGAGGATCCAGATCCAAGAGTGTCTTTGATTCTAGTTCGAAGACAAACCTTTAGTTGGCCCCCCCATCATAATGACGGCCACGGTCTTCTTCTGAGAACTGATAGTGCTCGGTGCGTCATTGGTGAGCCCCATTTTCCACAGCTTCCGTTCGAGATAAATGAAAGGATCGAAGACCTCGCACTGACGTTAGGAGAGAGACGAAGTTGAACACAGTACTCCTTGTCGTAGACAATCACTGGGGCCTACCTCCTTGCCGCACTGTTCTTGCTTTCATGAAAAGGAAAGCATATTGCTTTTCTTTCACATAAAAAATCCAAAACTCACCCCTATACTGCAAAATGCGCCAATGCAATCCACTTTTCAATCATTGCACTAAAATCCAGCTGTAAGAGCTTGGACTGAGACAAGCCCATCTCTGCTGGTTTCTCCCACATGATTCGAACTCCACAATTTAATAAACTCAGCGCAACTTTCCGGCGATCGAAATTGTGGATTCAACAACTATGGAGAAAGCTGAAATATGAGAGTTGAGGTACAGCGCTCCTTTCAGTGATGTCAATGGTAAGGAATTCGTACACTTAGAAATCAATTTCGTGGCATGTTTTCATGATTACATTATAGGTCGACGAAACTGACTTCCTGTAATTGCTTTCTCTGCATCTCGGCGCTAAGTCGCGAAAGTTTGATACAGTTGTAGGAGGATATCGAACTGAAAACGAAACTGTATGAGCACTGTCCTTTCGAGCTCTAATCAGATCCATTGGCCACACAAAACATATCCGACTTTTTACTAGCCACATAGCATAACCTCCCTCTCTCTCTCTCGCTCCCCCTCCCTCCTTTCAGCTGAGGTAGCCACGACCAACTGCCTTGATCCACCACGACTCACACTCGTCCATCGAATAAGTCGCAAAGTTTCAATGGCAGCAATTTTGCTCAGATCATTTCATTCCCATTCCAAATCCTGGTCACGCTGCTACACACCGAGTCCAAGAAACACAACGCTAGCGCCACACAAGTATGACAAAATCGATTCATTTTTTCCAAATGTACCTATGCGGATAAAAAAAACGTCGAGCACTAAGATCTCTGTCACGTCACAGAGGCGCATCACAGTCAGTGTTCGCCAATCAAATCTACATGAAGCCACGAAGCGAGCTTTGCAGGCACTTCCATCAACAATGCACACCACAAACGAAGCGGGGGCGACGAGATTCTCAAACCGGTACCACAGACCCTCCCATAACAACAGCTCAAGAACACCACGAGAACTCACCTGCGCTCGATTCTGGAGGTCTCAGCGCAGCGAATTCTGAAGCACCAGCGACGTAATCCCTGTCCCAGAGCAATAACCCTCGTGCACTTTCGAACCACGGCCTCAGAGCTTCAAGCTTTTCCTATCGGTGTCATATCCGCCAACCGCTTACATTCAACAATTCTTCCTCGGGCATAGACTTACACTGCAATACCAAAACTTACCCGGGTAAGCAGATCTTCGTCAGCCTTGATTACAGAGCGTTACGATTTTATATTATTTGTCCTGGAAAAAATGCACGTAGAGCTCATTAGGGCGTGTCAGCAGCTTCTGGAAGAACTCTTTCCTCCGCCACGTTCTTTCCTATTCTGCCATGTGAGCTTAAAAGAGAATTGCGGTCATGGATTTCTTTACCGCCCAGCCTTGTAGCGAGCGTGGGAATATCCCTTGCGACGATCCTCTCTGTTTTTTACGCGAGGTCCAACAAGGATAAAGTTAGATTGGTGAGAGCTAGCTTTCGTGATTGCCAACGACAGACGTTACAGGCTACGGCTTGACTCCTCAGAAGGCAAGTTCTTTGGACGTCGCGCCAGAATTCGTCACAGATCACGATTAGGACCTCCTCGAAATCTAACAAGACAACCTGAACGAAAACACACACACGCATGCGTGTATGTATGTAACCGAAAGTATGCATATGCTATCAGTACAATAGACATATAGATTGATTTATTGTTGAGGATTCAATGGCATGAAAGAATACAGACGCCACATAAGAAAATGAACACTTGAAAAGTCGATTTACACGACTACATTAATCAAATTAAAAATATATTTAAGGACCTTGAAAAGAGACGAATCCGTAAAATTGGAGTTGTGATTGCTCTAAAATTATCCATGACTGGCTTTTAACAATTTCTAAGCACAGGAAGAATGTCATCTCATCTAATTGCTCTCTCTTCACGCTGAATGGACAAGCATTGGAATCTCCCTTTGGCTCAACCACTCAAACAAAACAAAAACAAAAAACAAAAAAACAAAAAAAAAAAAATCAACACCTTGTGCAAGAATCTGAGAAACATCCTCCCTAATGACATTGTCAACTCGCACAGCCATTGGTCTAAAGGCAAAGACCTTTTGCTCGTCCTGCAAAAAGCTGGACTCAGATGTGTTATCCAACCCTTTGAAAGCTTGCTGTGCGATGATGTTAGATTTAGCGCAACCAGGCCATTCAACTTTCCACCCATCATTTCTCTCGTCAGAAGAAATAGATTTTTAAAAAATAAAAGAGGGTGAAAAGTAAAAGTAAAAAGGCATAAAACGATAGAGCAGAGTTGTGCTGGAAGTGTTTTCTATTCGATGCAGGTGTGTGGCTATGAAAGAACAAGGAATAATCAATAATCCTTGTCTCAATCAAGGAATAATCAATAATCCTTGTCTCAATCAAGGAATAATGTAGCTAATGTACTCGTTTTTTGTTTTTTTTTGTTTTTTGTTTTTTTTTGTTTTTTTTCTCAAACAACAGCAGCAAATAATAAGAACAGATCCAGGCTGTGGATGTGGACTGAGGATGAGCGCATTATTGGTAGCCCACATTCATCTGTTTGCGGTGCCAGTGTGAAAGGAGGACGTGCGTGTAGGAGCCAGGGGGTGGTCCACAGCCAAACAGGTGTCATCACTGCCCATTCTGACTGCCCGTTCTGCCTACGCGACCATTCTGACTGCCCACTCTGACCGGTCTCCAGGCCGTGTACTTCTGCCCGAGGGCCAGTCCCTTGCTCTCTGAAGCATCCAGAATCCCGGTTGCAACGTGGACTCCTTAGCATCCCATCGCTTTCGTTGAATTACCCCTAGAACGGGCGCTGTGCCGATGGACAGAAACAATGCGCAGAAATCGTTCACCCATAGCTGCAGATGGGGCTGCCCCGATAATCGTGCCCGATCAGGGCTGCCCGCTACAACCTTGCCCCCGTCCGGCTGCCCAGAGTAAACACGCCCTGCGAGCATAAAAGGATGTCAGAGATTATTCATGCCTCTCCCACTTGTCTCGATTCTCGTTCCTCTGGCGCGATTTGACGTGAGTCTTCGGCCCGGACCATTGGTCCGGGCCGCTGGACACCTTCTCGTGTCTTGTATGTTTATGTATGCTTCTGTTTTCGTTTCTGTGTCTGTGTCCTCTGTGTTACTGTGTGCTTTGTTTACTGTATTGTGCAGGGCTTTTCCATTCCAACACCGAACACTGCGTTGTATTTTCAGCTTGTCCAGTCTTGTGTGTTTGTGCACGGCCCTTCCATTCCATGACTGAACAAAGTTTAGTGTTTTTAGTCAGGACGAGGAAGATTTTTAAAAAAATAACTGACGACGCACAGCCCCGCGCGAGGCTGTGCGTCGTCAAGGTTTCATAAAAACAAAAAAAGAATTCCCGACGCACAGCCTCGGGCGGAGTTGTGCGTCGACCCAGTGCACACACATTGGGAGCGTCGATATGTATCAATAAACAATTGATGACGCACAGCCCCGCGCGGGGCTGTGCGTCGAACTGATTCGAAAAACACTTCACGACCAGGATGTTACAGCTTGTTCTGTAAATCATACTTCACCTAAATCGAGTTCTACAATCAGAACGTACTTGTGTGACAATTTACCATTTTCGAGGACAAGCGACGGGTTCATACCGCAGAGACCACCTACAGCATGTAAAGCTTTGTCAAAGAGGCACTGAATTCACTCACATGTCGTCGAGATAGCACAGACCAACTGTTTCAGTATTGCATCAGTACCTCAAGTAACAAGTCTTGTCAGAAACAAGTGGTTTGTTGAAAGAAGTGCGGTCTTGAGCCTCCATAGATGCTGCAGCCATGCGTTGGTAAAGAGCTGCCTTAGTCCTCTCCCAGTCTAGCCCTTCGGCAACACTAGTGGTAGAGACTTGAAATTTGGGTATATTAGCTTGCCCTAACTTGGAATGAACATAAGCATTTGCCTCCGCTCGTTCACAAATGGGCAGACCTGAGCAGGCCAGGAAATCAGCCATTTATATATCAACCTGAGATTGAAGAATCTTACTGCTGTAAGCCACAACCTAGAATAATGAGACATAGGGGAGACTAATCTAGAATAAAATCAGATTTATTGTTACCGAGCCAGTTCCAGCCGCCGATGAAGCGGCACCTTTAGACTGCTCATCTCAACATTATCAGCTGTTTTCTCAGAGCCAGGACTGTGGTCATCTATAGAATAAGTCCTTGAAACATCCCTGCTTACCCTCAATGCTGGACGTCAAAGAATTGGATTGAAATCCAGCATTTCGGTCCAAATTTTAATCCAATTTTTAATATTAAATTTTCTTAAAAAGTTCAATTTCCATTTAATTTTTATAACTTGTGTTTGTTCATTTCTTTTTTCTTTTTTTTATTCTTCTTTGTGTGCAAATTTTTAGAGTTTTGTATTTTTTTTAATTGTATTTTTTTAACCATACTAGACAAGATATGACCATCTTCTCTACAAGATGCACATGTATCAAAAAAACAATAAAAAAAAATGTATTTTATTATTTGTAGAAAATAAATTGTAGTTTTGATTTTTTGATTGAAATTATGTTATTGTAATATTCCATCATTATTATTTATTTTATTTATTATTTTAATGTTTTAAGTTATTTTAAATAATTTTTTATATTTTATTTCTTAATTTTTTTAAAAACTATATTCATATCTTTAAAAAAAACATTGCAATATTATAGTGGAGAAGATTGTAACAATCCTAGTTTGTTATCTTTTGAGTGAGGAATACAACAACATGCATAAATATGGTGAAAAAAATAAAAATTGAATTTTTTGTCATATATATATATATATATATATATATAAATTAGAAAAAATGCAAGACCCTCTAATAATAAAATTATCATGTATAATATATTTTTATAATAAAATAGATATATAGTATGATATTTATAGTATATATTTTTTTAAAAAAAACTGATAATATTTTATCATTTTTATTAAAATTTTCATATCTAATATAAAATATATTATTATAAGAATACTTTACAAAATATATAAATGAATGAACATATTATGTATGTATATATACATATATATTTTATGAGTATTAATATTTTTAACTTACATAGTAAAATTATAAAAAATAAATTTATAAAAATAAATATATATATATATATATATATTTATAGTAATATTAAGTTTTATGCTGTACAATAACTAGATCTCAAACAAAATAAAATGGAAATCACATGCAAAATATTCTTTTATTGAAGATATAGTTAAAACTCTTTTCCAACAAAGTCACATCCATAATTTGCTCAAAATTTGCACTCAGCTGCTATAGTATCACATTAAAATAACTCTTTCAATCTGTTCAAAACACAATTATATTTCAAAATTTGGCATGCAAATCATATTGGCTGTAACTAATATCACCATTACAAAGAGCACTGTAAAAATATCATTCCAATAATGTAGCCATATTTTTCACTACACCAAACAATTATTCTGACTGCCTCTTTTTATACATCAACAGAAAAGATAATTAAATCGCGTATATAAAAATAAATAAATAAATAAATAAAGTCAAACAAACAATCAAACACAACTATTTCAATGAGCTCATCCAACACTCACACCAATAGTTTTGAATCAGTATATTGAAATTTGTAATCCTGTAATTTGACTTCTGGAACTTCTTACTTGGGGGTGGGTGTGTTGAAACATGAAACCTCTGTTTGAACAGTGCTGTGCACCCCTAGCATTATAAAGATACAGTAAGAATCATTCGTTACACATAAGAATGTGTTTTCATTTTTTTTTACTTTAAAAATTTGGCAACTCATATTTTAAATTTTTTAAAAATCATGTTTGTAAAAATTATATAATCTGTTGTAAAATTATTATATCCTTCTCTTATTTATTTTTAACTTGATTTTAATTATACTGTTTATAGAAAAGTTTGATTATAATTTGAATTATACTATTTATTGCAAAGTTTGATTTTGTAAACATTCAATTTTTTAAATATAATAATATGACTTTCAGTTACATATTTGTTAAATATGAACACATTAAATATTTGAATATTAGAAATGACATTCGTTTCCAGATTTTGACTTTTTACTTTGTTATCACCTTCGATCTAAATATTTAAAAGCATATCACATGAAATCGTAGTTAAAATTTCAGTTCTATTTATACAAAATGTTGAATTAAAATTCCACACACACACACACACACATATATATATATATATATATATATATACATCACAGAATGTGGCACATTCACTCAGGTTTGAAAGTCTATGTTTACAAATTTTATGTATTTATGAGGATAAATTGATCTCCATGTAAAATTCATTTTTAACCTTACATATTTTGATATGGTTTATTCAACTTCAATTGCATACATACATACATACATACATACAGTCAAAATCCTCATATAAGAACATAAGCAATTACATCAAAAAGGAAAGAAAAGAAAAGAAAAAGTATAAAGAAGTGATTTATCTTTTATTAGTATATTCAAAACAATTTCATTAGCATACCATGTCTATTTTAGACATTGATTGTTGTAACCTTTGACTCAACAATTATTTTTTTCCTTATTTTTTTCAGCTGTTACAGCATGTTCAACTGAATAAAAGATACAAAATAAATGTCAAAAAGTTAGCAAACATCACAATCCTTCATTTTTTGAATATTTAAGTGTTTAACGACTTTAAAAGATCAGAGAGGGTGACAAATAAGTAACTCCAATGTTGACATATGTATATATGAATATATGGAATGTTAAATATTTCCAAAATTTAACATATTTCATTACATTAACATTTTATACAGAATAAAATCTCTTTTAATAATAACTCAATGAACATGACCATAAACACCAACACTGGTATTCTAATCAGTTCTTTATTCAAATTCATCCACTATCTCATATTCACATAATCATGTTATTGATCATTGTAAAATCAATTCCCCTATATTCTTCAACACTTCAAATACATTCTGATAACATTCAAGCCCATGAAAAAAACCATATAATAGCATGCACACCAATATTTCAACTTTTAAAACAACACTAAAAAAACAAAACAAAACAAAATAATCCAAAAATTAATCACTCATGTTACACTCAACAATACTCCACCACTGGAACAACATCATCCAAAATACTAAAACTTTAACATTTTAGTATTTTAATGAATCAAATACTAACTTCCAATATGAACATCCAGTGTGGCCTCAGGAAGCAAAAGGAAGGCATAGTATTGTTAAAATCTGAACAAGGCAATGTCCCATATGATTTGGTTTGGGAGAATTAGGG
Source organism: Physcomitrellopsis africana (assembly GCA_036785485.1). Classification (NCBI taxonomy): domain Eukaryota; kingdom Viridiplantae; phylum Streptophyta; class Bryopsida; order Funariales; family Funariaceae; genus Physcomitrellopsis; species Physcomitrellopsis africana. The sequence goes on along the minus strand of JAWRVF010000406.1, from coordinate 216,436 downwards.
TTGTGGGAACATGAGTTGGCTGTGACCAGGGGCAAGCAGAGGAGGAAGCAAAATAAAAAAGATAGGAAAAGGAAAAGTAAAAATTATAAAGTGAAAGTGCTGATGGGATGCTGGCTGGGGTGGATAGTGAATATTTCACTTGTTACCTTTGGGTTCTATGATTGAGTCATGGCAGTTTAAAGTGGTCAGCAATAATAATAATTATAAGGCATGCCACATCTTCTTTTCTAGGCACATTTCTGGTGGCAGTTGGATGTGTCCATTCATTGCTCCAATTTTCATTAATGAAACGAAGCCCCACTGGGATCCAACAGTTATATTCCACAGGGCCTTAGTTTACATTGGTTGGCTCAATCATGCCTGGTATAAAAGTTGCATCAATCAAGCACACTGTCTCTTTTTCTTTTCTTTTCTTTTCCTTTCTTTTCCCTCCGTCTTTCCATTTCCTTTCACTTTTTCAAAGTGATCCTTTCCGTTACAAAAACTGTTCTGGAATGTTTTGTGCTGCTCTTTCAAATTGTTCTGATTTCTAGTGTACTGTGGATGGCTAAGCGGTATATTTTAAAATTGTGTGCCTCTAATAATTTTACAATTCTTTTTAATAGGATTTTAAAATTAAAATAAAAGTTAAACAAATTAAATGAACTATTAAATCTAATGCTTTTAAACATTACCACTTAACAACAAAAATAACTAACTTTTTTTTTGTTTACTCAATGTAGTTATCAATAAGTTCACCTCATGTTGAGATTTTGGGTTTTTGTGATTATATTTCCATCACTATGTTTAAAGAACTGCATTTTTGGCATACCTAGAATGAGAAGAACTGTTGTAGTTGAGAGTTGGACTTTAAAAAAAATACATATCTCAACAAGAATGCTAACTAATTTGCATTCATCATTGGTAATTTTTTTTCAAAATATCTTTCAAAAGTATGTCCATGTTTATAAATACAAGCTAACATGTTTAAAACATATGTAAAATAGACTCTTGTGTTAAAATCATACACATTGAATCTAAATCCATTGATAGCTACACTGACTTTAGTTGTTCAACTCTGGCAATTATTTTGCATCATAATTGTCTAATTAATCAAACATTCTTTTGAAATAGACTTTAATTTGTATGATCTTTCAAACATTTCTTTACTTTTTAAAAATAAATTTGTGAACCTAAGAGATTCAATAACATAAACACAAACTTGCAAGACAGAAAGAGGAGTTTAACAAGTTTTATGTTTGTTAAGCCCTCTAATGCTTTCTGAGCAATTAACAAAACATGTGAAAACTTCTCAAATTATTCATCTATTTTTTTTTTTATAGTGATAAATTTCAAATATAATAAACTTAAAACTAAATGTCTGACCTTATTCTGTAACCGCATATCATTCATGAAACATGTATATGCAATTCTACAATCAAATTTCACACTCCAAATTGGCAAGACATTTTAAAAAGAACATAGTTAAAAACATGTTCTTGTTTGTAGAATTTTGTACATGTAAGAATATTTACATTGAAATAGTCCACACTTGATTTGACAAAGAACAATATCAAATGTAAATCATTGGTACTTCAACACCATATGTGATTGTGATCTTTGCAAGTTACACAAAACAATTGCAACAACCTTGACCTTGAAATCAAGGACAATGTTGAAGCTAGTAAATAATTTATTTGTTTTTTTGGTATGACTTCAAGGCAATCACAATTGCAAGCAAAAAATGAAACAAAATAAAATTGAATAAGAATGTGCTTTAAGAAGATATTTTATAATGTTTTATTTCCTTTTCAGTATTATCACATGACTTTAATTAGTACAATTCTTTTTTGAAGGACCCAAAACTCACATGATATTGTTGTTTGTACTTGCAATGTTATGGCACATACAGAAAACCTAGAGTTTTTCGTTATTCAAACGATGACGTGAATTTTTCTTTTGAAGAGTTAAGATTCTGTATTAAATTTCGATTTTTTTATAATAAAATTCTATCACATTTTAACATTGCAAGAGCAATATTATTGGAAAACAAAAATCTTTGACAATGTTTAAATTGTCTTCAGCTAAAATTATTCAGTTAACTTTTTTATGAATATAAAATCTTAAATCAAGGATAATGAGGTTTTGTTGATTGTATGCATGATCAATTTAAAATTGATATATTAATTATTTTAGAGAAGATTTCATACACTGTCAAATTTTAAACGTTCTGTTGAGTATGTATGTATTTGAATGGTTATCACCATCTTTCAACAGTAGGACATGTGGTAAAAATATACCACAATCATAGTACCAAATTATTTCTAAAGGACACTATTCATCATATTGGGTAAAATCAAAAGAATGTTTACAAATCTAAAGGGAATCATAATATGCTTCATATAATCATGGTTTTTTAGATGATATATTTTTATTCATCACACTAGTTTTTCATGATTGATTCTTGAAAAAAGACTCGAGCATTTCCAGATTTATTCAACTGTCCGTGTTCAAGGTAAAAGATTAAGATACTAATTTGAAATAGGTACGAAGAAATGACGATTAACATACATTTGTATGAAGCTAGTTCTCCCTTGATTTAATTATGCCTGTGATTTATATATATATATATATATATATATTGTTGAAGAATGTTTGAGTTTGTTTAATATATTACATACATTTTTTTAATTTACTTTTAAAGGTATATATATATATATATATATATTTTTTTTCCTTCACAATTTTCAAACAATCTCCAAAAGATGAGAAGGATTGAATATGGTTGAATAGCACCGACAATGATATTTTCTTCAAGACTGTGCACTTTTTCTGTAAGATTGAAAATTAATATAATAGCTTGTTTTGACGTGAATGGAAAACCAAACTATAACCTTTATACAATCAACATCCTTTGTAAGACATAAGTATATGGAAAGTGTATATATATATATATATATATATATATATTTATATATTTAAAGAATAAAGAACTTAAATTACTTTTATGCTATTTGAATACTTACGGTGTTTCATTATTTTATCATAATAACAAATGTAAAATAAAAATCTCAACTTAGAACTCATATTTTTGCACAATTAATGTGTCCTAACTTTCAGTGTACAAAATGAAACACCATAAGTTTAGTGAAATTTCTGTAATTTTTTTACTTGATTTTAAAAAATTTATTCAATTTTATGTATGATTTACTTAGTCATATTCTATTAATTAAGTTTTTGTTTGAATTTTTTAAAAATAATTCATTTATATATATATATATATATATATATCACTTCTAACCTGTTTGAGGTGCATTCTTTCTACACAAAGACTTGGGATGCATTTTCTCACGTAAGAATTTTGAATTTTGTTTTACGTTTTTATCCTGGAACATTTTAAGAATGCATTTTTTTAAGTAGAAGACAGTGTGTTTATCAATACTAAAGATCTAAATTTTTCATGTGTTTATGTTTACATAAAACATGGATAAAAGCCAAGAAAGATTAAAAAAAGATTTAAAAAAGAAAAAGAAAAAGAAAAGAATCATCTCATAGATTGAGAGATTATATAAGCATCAAGTGAACCTTCTTTTGAATTTAACTTAAAATTCTTACAGACTTTGTATGAGTAAAGAAAAAAAAATTTGAATTTTTTTAAAACAAACAAATAAGTTTATTTAGAAATGTTTACAATGCCAAGGGTGTTTCTAGTGTGGATGTGAATTTTGTATACAGATACACACAGACATATATATATATATATATATATATATAAAATTGATGGAAATTTGCATAGGACAATTTTTTTATATTGTGTTGCAACTAAAGTAAGATGTTTTTTAATGAAATGATTTTTTTATTTTATTTTATCTAGTATTATTACATTTCATTGTGACAAAAAGTACAAGAATTATATTCAGTTTACAAAAATGTTCTATAATGATATAATTTTATAAATAAGCACAAAGAAATAAAGATGTTTTTATCAACTTGATCATCATCCTTTGCTTGTGTGTGTGTGTGTGTGTGTGTGTTTTTTTCTCCTTTTATTATCCTATGCTACCAAGATTTCGAGAATTCATTACTTTCAAAGTATGTATCAAGCTTGCAATTTAAAAAGCCACTCTAAATGGAACATTATAATAATTATACATTTGATATTTCAAAAATAAATTTATTGCTCTACATTGAAGACGCCAAAAATCATTGTCAGAATTGATACATATCAAAAAGTAGATCAATTAGTCTCTCAATTAATAAAAAATTTAAATGCAGTTTGCAATTAATTTGTGTTTGTGTACCTTTACATTTGTTCTTGTTTATATATATATATGCAAGAACCACATAGTATTATGATTTACTTTTGTCACAATAATATCATTTGTTCATGTATATAAAGGAATTCAATTATTTTTTAAATTTTTTATTCTTATTTTTTAAAAATATAGACTTTTATTTTGTTTTTAAAGATCTTATCTTTGCAAAAGTGTGTATGTATACATGTGTAGCCTTACATGAAAATTTGAGCCTTGAGCAAGAAGATGGTTGTTGAGATGCAAGGGGTGTTTTTTTTGAGTTGCAATATGAATTGGTCATCATTTCTGAGGTTGGGAGTTTATTAGTTAGTTTATTATTTATTATTTTATTTTATGATATTAAAAAGGTTTGTGTGATTAGATAAGAGATCCTAAAACTAAAAATTGATGTAAGATTAATTAGAGAAGTAAATTACAAAACGAAATGATTCATAAACATGTAATAAAAAATACTATAAAATATCAAGTATTTAACATGCTATTTCATTTTTAAGAACGTAACAGATCATCAATGGATTTTCCATCTATATCTCATAGAAAAGAAATCGGAATGAATATGGAAAGAAGAAGTTGATTGTTGAGCATATGGCATCAAATTTTGAAGAGCTTATTTCAAAAATATAACATTTATTTTTTTTAAATTACAAATTAACGACATAATATTTTCAAAAGTATGATTAATTCTACAACTAAAATATTTTAAATAGAATAATAGTAAAAAAAAAACTATGTTGTGAGGTTTCCAAAAGAAATTATAAAACACTTGTGTATGATACAATTGCATGGAATAATCAAAGAGTTGGAAAATTTGTTTTAAATGTTTATTCATTAGGAACTGATGCACACCTTCTTGGCATGAAACATACAATACATTCAAAATTGAAGTTTCAATTACTTGTGCAAGTTGTATTTTAAACATTTGTATCAAAAAAATTATTCATATGTAGGTGTTTTAAAAAATGTTCTTTTATAACTTAGAATGAGATTCTAATGCAACAGCACTACTGTCAAAAAGTTAGTAATAAAACACTTTAAGAAATACATAAGAATAAAGAACTCTTTAGTAGAATCAAGTTAAATTAATCCACTAAAAAATATGTCTTCACCAAGTCACTTGGATGTGAATTTAACTTTAAAAGCTTTTATTAAAGCCGTTTATATTAGACTACGAATTGAAAAAATATGCATAAATATTGACTAATTTTATCATAACAAATAAAATTATAATATATATAAGAAAATTCTTTAAATATATTTTGGACACTTGTATATTTATGCTTAGTGCAAATACAAATGTAATAGAAAATAAAGCACATAATAAGATTGCATATCCATCAAAATACATTAAAGTTTAATAGAATACCACTATTAAAGTTTGAATTTAGAATTAGATGTTCTATTATTTTGAAAAATATGGATGTGAAATATTACTCTATATTATGGTATTTACAATGGTTGTAGTTTGATTGGTATAAGTTTATGGGTAATGGTATTTAAATAAATAATATAAATAATGATATATAATAATAATAAGCAATGAGACATTATAAGAAATGATTATTTTTTTCTCTCAAGAATATTTTTATTTTTATTGTTATAGAAAATTCATTTAAATTCTAATAAGATTAATTCTTATTAAAAGTTGCATTTGCAATGTCTATCTATAGATCTCAAGGCCAACTATTGCAAAATGTAGGTATAGATTTTCAAATCCTAATAATAATCCATGGACAGTTCTTTGAAGCTTTGTCTCAATGCACATCTTTAAAGTATATTGATGTTATTTATCCAAATAATAGTAAAAACAAAAATATTATTGTTATTATGGGATATAATGAAATCTAACTTAAATAATAAACTTAAATATATAACTTGGAAGAAATACATATAAATATCATGTAATTGTTTAAAACTTTTATTACATCACCCTAGATTTTTGTTTATATATATATATATATATATATGTGTATGTGTGTATCTATACATATATATATATATATATTAAAGTCAATGGTCTTTAGTTGTTTGTGTGTGTGCATCCATCCATTTTAGGGTTTGAATTCCTCACCCATTTCGCAGTCTCATGCTTTAACCTCGTGCTTCTGGAACCCCGTAATTTTGCGCAAGTGGTAACGCGATCATCGCCTACGACCTGATTGCGTTGTCGAACACAACTGGTGGAGTCGGATTCAGCTGGCTTGGGTTGAATCTTCGCACCCATTTCGACGCAACTCTAACTGAACAGACACGGCCTCAGGAGTCGGGATTCTTCATAATTAGGGTTTGAGTGCTCTCGCTCTCATTGCTTCAATTGCTTCTCTTCAGGTCGCCTTAGATTTGTTGCAGCTTCTCTTTCTTGCTACTGCTTCCGTGTTTGGAGCGTCTTACTGTTCTTGTTTGCACTTGTGATTTTGGGAGTATTGTCTTTTCTTTTCTTATTGAATTTCTCAGTGAGCTTTTTGGTGGAAAACTCATCGTCCTTGCAGCTTGGGTTGAAGATCGTGGTGGCCTGCATATTATTCTGCTTCGGAGAGTTGTGGCCCTCTTGGACAAGTCCGCTGATAGTGGTATTGTGCTTCTGGTGAGTGTAAATTTGTGAATTCATGTTTTAGAGATTTGGTTTTGGGATGAGCCATGCGATGGTGTCGAGGTAGCGGGGATGTCGCTCGTTGGGTGGACGATCCGAGGAGAGTTTGGTCTATTTGTGGATTTTCAGGGTGGATGAATTGGGTCGTGGAGCGGTTTTATTTTCTTAGGACAAGTTTGCTGAATAGGGTTGGAGAGTTTGATCCTTTTGTGTGCTATTGTGCGCTTCTGTCGCTGAAGCAGACCGGTGGGGGAGGCAGTATGGGGGGCAGCCAGGAGAAGCTTTTAAATCAGATTTTTCAGCTGAAATTCACCGCCAAGACCTTGGTTCGGCAAGCGAAAAAATGTGAGTCAGAGGAGAAGGCGGAGAAGCTTAAAGTAAAGAAGGCAATCGAGAAGGGAAACATGGATGGCGCACGAATTTATGCGCAGAATGCAATCCGGAAACACAACGAGCAGCTCAACTACTTGCGGCTTGCCTCTCGACTTGATGCAGTCGTTTCACGGCTTGGTACTCAAAGCAAAATGCAGACAATAACCAAGTCTATGGGTTCAATCGTTAAGGCACTCGATAGTGCACTTGCAGTTGGAAACATGGAAAAAATCTCACAAACCATGGATCAATTCGAAAAGACTTTTGTGAATATGGAAGTACAATCCGAGTTCGTGGAATCAGCCATGGCTGGCAGCACCAGTCTCTCTACACCTGAAGACGAGGTGAATTCGCTTATGCACCAAGTCGCCGATGATTACGGTTTGGAGGTTTCTGTGGGTCTTCCGCAAGCAGCTTCTCACAAGCCTTTGGGCGATGCGGAATCAACTGTATCTGAAGATGATTTGAGCCGCAGATTAGCAGAGCTCAAAAACAGGAGTTGACCCGAAAAATGACATCCGTTTCTAGTGCAATAGGTAATTCGTATTAAAGTCTCTTATCATTACGACTAGCCTCTAGTGAAATAGTGCATCAAAGCCATTCATGTGTGATGTACTCGACGGAGACTCGAATTGTAAATGTGGATATTTGTATATTTGTGTGAACTCTGGTCTGAGCTGTTGACTTAGCGTAATTAAAAAAATGCAATAACACTTGCCACATTTGGCTCGTTTGGGTGTGAAGACTATTGTATTTCAGCGGAGTCCTTTGTCAAGTTTATTCATGATTGAACGTGGACGATATTGGATCTTGTTCCCTCGAGTAGAGCAGACTCTAATGCAGCGACGTCTAAAAGGTGTTACTGCTATTGCTGGCAGATTTATCTTTCCGTATTCCACAAGTTTGTTTCTTCTTGTAGTGTAGCAAGGACTTTTGACTGCATGAAGACCTCTGTGGCGAATAGGGTGTGGTTTTCGTCTATTATGTCTGCGTTCTAGTGCATTTTTCATTAGGTATATAGACGTAACTTTTAGTAACCTTTTCTAATGGTACTTGTATGGCTATGTTTTGGGAGGAGACTCAAAAAACTTCTTACGTTGGTGGCCTATTTGGTGTGATCTTCATGCCTACTTGCGTATGTTCTGAACTTGTCAAAGTCAGATAGTCCCATTAACACTGTTCATCGATTGAGAATACTCTCTACAAACCGTCCTGTGACATCTGCTACCCAAATACATTACCGTCATTTGCTCTTTGTTTTCAAGCGTTGCTTTCGGATAATCGCAAAAAAAGAAAAATAGAAAACCTTGGATTATCGTCGGGTTATGGACCGTCCTGACGAAGTTCAAACTGCTTAACGTTCTAACTTCGAACTTGAACGTCAATTTTGCGATTAATCCTGAGATCACTTGGAGATAGCTCACTTGCAGAAGACACGATTTTTCATGAGATGATAAGATTTTTCATAAGCAAACCCACCTTTTAACACACAGGAAGTGAAAGAATTAGAGGATGTCTATATGGAAGTAGGAAAGAGTGAACCTTTTAGGTCTTAAATTAGGGTACTTTGATATAAGCAGTGCGTAACTTTGAATTAGAAGTTACAGGAACAACACCCCATGCTAGCATAGAGGACGGGAGTTGTTTATGCAAAATGTGGTGCACAAGGCCACGGAGGGGATGAGGAAAAATTAACTACATTCCTTCTAAGCCCTACTCTCTGCTCGTATTAAACAATGATGCACATAGTTTAATAAAGTTAAACATCGTTGAAACAAACAGTATAAGAACGATGATATGTTACTTTGCACTCAAAATTGCCAAAAGCTTTTAATCCTGCTAATATTGCATAACCTTTTCATTGCCAACGACAACGTGCATAATTGTTCATAACGTGTATTTTGAACAGTTCAAAGGCATTATAAACAGTAAAGCTCAACATTTTGCTGTGGTTTCCATTTAAGGATCTGATATGAATTCCGCATAATGCTTTTGTGTATGTAAAAATATATACATGTTTTAATCGCTGGCAACTGCCATGAATAAGAACGGTGCACGTTCCGCAGCCTTCTGCAGCATCCAACAAACGCAGTTATTTATTCACCATTTTGGCCCTGTTTTGCAACCAATGGACAGCTTCATGATGCGGAATTGATTGTAGTGATGTAGAAGTTGTTAGAAGCGAATTTTGTCATCAAAGCCAAAGTACTATACAATGTAAAAAAATACAAAGAAAAGTGATTAAACTATTGTTAGAAATATGAAATTAGGTGCAAATATTGTGCTGATAAGAATTGCATGTCTACTGTGCAAAATGACATAAATATATGCTTAGATATTTTGTCTTTATAGTTTTTAATAAATTGATAAATGTTCATAAGTATTTTGTTAAAAATTTGCCATTAGGATTTTAGATCTAATGTATTTATTAATCTAATAAAGAAGATTCTTGTATTATGGTATAATTCTATGTATACTTGCAAGCTTATCTAAATTTTGTATACACCATGTCAAAATGTTTAGTAAATATATGCAAGGACTTATATGCAATTGTACCAAACAAAAGCAAGGTATAAATTTTATAGAGATATATAAAATCCATCAACACAGTAGAAAAAGTCTTGAATATTGAGAGAAATTATTACTTGGTACAATATTAAAATCTAATATAATTTAAGAATCTTTTGTTTAAGATGTATAGAATAAATCTTTTAACAATTTATATAGATTGCAAGGACAAGTAAACATTTAAAAAATAGAGATAAATATATACATATTATCAAATAAAGCAATAGAAATATTATTTCAATATATATTATTATCACAAACTTTGATTAAAAGTAAAAAAATCTCAATATAGTGAATGATTTAATATTTTATTTAAAAACATAAATTTTTTCCTATAACATCTAAAGTAGGCTACTAATTATTAGATTGTGAGGATTTATTTTTAAAAATAAAAGATAGAATAAAAAAAATAACTATTAGAATTTGTCATAAATTTCTATATTTTTTAGTATGAAATTGAAGACTACTTGAAGATTTTTGAATATCCAATCAAACAAATATATGTCCTAAGTAATCAAAAAAATAAATAGTAATGATACATATGAAGTATTTAATACTCAATAAGTCTTAATATTATTTATCAAGAAGTTTGATAAGAAAAAGTCTACCTCTTATTATATCCAAATCAGTGTTGTGAATCCTTAATATATATTAATTAATAAGACAAATATCAAATTTGATGTTTACATTCAATTAGCCAAAAAAATTCAATCAATAAATAAAGAAATAGTATAAAAAAAGTTAGTGTCAAGGACATAAGAATACAATACAAGGGACTTGAAACCAAGACAGGGTTTCTAGAAGAAATCAATAAGAACTTGAATTAAACAGATGGATATACAAACAATACCAAGAAAGGTGAATTAGAATTCCAAGAGATACGTTAGTAAGATTGAAGAACTCTTCAGCCTCGATCCTTATATATATTCATATCTAGGATGCTTCTTAAGCGGCTACCATCAAACTAAGAAGCTTCTCAAGCAGCTTCCTCCAACTAGGAAGCTTCTTGAGTTCCTTCCAGTAACTAGGAAGCCTCTTGAGCTCTTTCCACTAATTGGGAAGCTTCTTGAGCTCCTTCTACTAACTAGGAAACTTCTCAACCGACTTTCACCAACTCCGAAGTACCAAGGATGTTTTCATTAATCAACTCCGAAGTGAACCTCCGAAGTATATGTCCCTAACATCACCCCCTTCTCTAGCGACGAGTCCTAAGAGGCGCTCAAACTTATTACATATGTAAGAAATCAAGAATATGCTGTATTAATAACGCTATATATTTTGTTTTCCATTCTTGAGCAATGGATTCTACCAGTCCTCAAAGAAATTGCCTATGGCCTTGAGTTAGTACTTCAATTGTTAAAACATTCCATCCAAGGATCTGATCTTCATTGCGGCCTTCAAAACATCCTCCAAATAAGATCTGAAGACTAAAAAGATTCTCCTTTCCAAGCTCAAGCAATATCACTAAAGCTTGGGCATTGGAATCAAGACTTGCATGGTTGGGTCTTACTCCTAATGGCTCCAACCAAGGTCGTACTTGGCGCTGAAATGTATTGTCCTTACTTTGTTCCATTGAAGGCTATGAAAATTATACTAGTTCGTTCAAAGCTTGTGTCGCAAGTGAATCTTCTAAGTCTTGTTCTCTCAATGCTTAAAGGTTTGACATGGTAACTAACTTGCTTCTACTACTCCATTCTATCTTGGAACTGATGACTACATTCAGATGAAGACTTGAGTTTAACTCTCTCCTACTTTATGAATATTCTTTGAATCTAATCTTCACTAAGAAGTTATCATCAAATACGTTTAGGTTTGTGGGAATAGAATCGATGAAATTTTTGTACCTTTTGAGGCGCATTGGTGAGATTTGCAACCAATTCCCATATATTCTCATTAATGTCATAGCTCTGCCAATGAACAAGATATTTTAATTTGCCCCACCTTTGCCATGAATCAAATATCTTTTCTACCTTGTGTTCTTCATGGTCTTCAATTTCAATACTAGGTGGCGATTGTTATATTCTTTTTGGAATATACAACTCTCTGTAAGGTTCTAAAAGAGAGATATGAAAAACTAAATGTATCTTCACAGCAGATGGTAATTCCAAGTGATATACCACCGGATTGATTTGTTTTTGGATAGGAAATAGTCCCAACCTTTGATAGTCCAAATTATTGCATGGCTGCTTGGTCTTGATATTTTGTCGAAGAAGCCATACCTTATCTCCAATATAAAAAGCAAGCGGTTGATTCCTAAATTTATCTGCAGATGCCTTATAAGTATCTTGAGCTACTTGTAACTGAAGCTTCAAAGTTGTTTGGTGTTGCAAAAGTTATTTTATAAATCCTTCAGCTGCTGGATTGTTGTTTTTTGGCGTACTCCATAGATGAAGTTTTACATGATATCTATAGTTAGAATAAAACGGTGTTTGCTGAATTGAAACATGAATAATATTATTATATACAAACTCTGCAAATAGTAGATACAAGATCCAATCGTCTTGTTGATAGTTAATACTGCATTATAAATACTGCTCCAAAATTTGATTAACTCGTTCTGTTTGGCCATCAGTTTGAGGATGAAAAGCAGAAGAAAGTTTAATATCTACTTTTAATATTTCAAAAAGATATTTCCAAAACTTAGATATGAACTGGGATCCTTGCTTGGATATGATATCATCTAATAGGCCATGATATTGATATATATTATCAAAAAAAAGCCTTGCTATTTCTTCACTAGATGTAGTTTTTTTGCAAAGGATGAAATGAGCCATTTTTGTAAATTGATCAATCACTACAAAGATGTTGTCGAATGAATTAGATGGGAGTAGATCCGTGATGAAATCCATCAAGATATAGGACCATGCCCGTCTTGGAATAGACAAGGATTGTAAAAATCCATAAGGGTGATGTCGAGGATTTTTGGACCTTGAACAAATGTCACAAGAGAGCACAAAGTCCTTCACTGCCTTCCACATTTGAGGCCACCAAAAATCTTGAGAAATAAGTTCCAAAGTCTTGTTAAATCCAAAGTGACTAACAATTGGAAAGTCACAATAAGATTGAAGAATGCGCAGTTGTGTTGGTCCTTCTAAAATATACAAATGTTCTTCAAAGTATAGAAGGTCTTCCAAAAATTTGAACTTATGAGCATTTTCTCTCATACAATTTGTGAGGATAAAATTCACTCTTCAACCCAAAGTATAAGGTAGTCTCAATTAAGAGTTGCTTATAAATTGTGGTATAAAGTATAAAGAGCAATAAATAATAATGAAGGAGAAGAACAACACAAAACAAGTAAAATATGTGCAATTCAGTAATTGCTTACTACAAAACTAGTCACAATCTATTCATTGTATTTTCATCTAATAAAAAACAAAAAGCAAAAAGCAAAAATAAAAATTATATTTTTATTTAGATAATTTTTTTAAAATCTTTCTAATAGTATAAATAATATATAATTCCGAGTTATTATGAGTAAGTTATGACAATCCAAAGATAAAAGGTAAATAATAGAAAAATAAAGTAGAATTTTTTTACCTCAAGAGTAATTTGTTTAAAAAATCATGAGTTTGAATCTCACCAAGGCTCAATAAGTAGTGTATAAGGGTGTTCTAGAAGGGCCACGAGGCCTTAGTCTTATCCTCCTACCTACATCCAAGGTGCCACAATCCATATGGGACTTATGCACTTCCCTTCCTATAAGGACTATACTAGCTGCTGGTCTTCCTATTTTCTACTAATAAAACTCCTTATTTTATAATTTTAACTTCACCATGGTATTTAAAAATATCCAATTAGTCTACAAACCTCATAAGGCCTTCAAAAATTACTCCAATTCTTCATGATGGCTCCCAAGGTGGTAAAACTCATTTTTACCAAAGTCTTAAAAATTCTTCTAAAAATTCCTAAAAAACTCTAAATAAATTCTAAATAAATTCTAAAAATTCCTATAATACTTTTAAAGTGATAATATCAATTTAAAACTATTTTATTCTACCTTGCTGATTTTTTATAATAATAAAATTAATTTAAATCAACTAAAAATCCTATTTTTTATATAAATAACTAAAAAAATATGAGATTTCTTTTTCATGCTTCTTCTCCTTATTAAGTGAAATTTATATATATTTAATAAGTGGTACATAAAGATAAAAGGCCAATATAGATATTGGTCTCAATGACTAAATACTAATTTTTATAATTAAAAAAAATATTAAATTAACTAAAATAATTGCTTCTAAGACTTACTAAGATCCTATTTCTTTCTCATTAATACTATTCTCCTTCATTTAGCATCATCTAAATACTTCTTTACTTTAAAATGATATTTTAGTAATCTAAATGCATTATTTTATCCTAAAACAACTAATGAGTCAATTTGATGATTCACACAATATTTGATATGAAGGGCCAAAGTATCAACCATTGGTACTGCAACCACTAATGATGCTTTGGCCCTTCATGTTAAGCATCATGTGAGTCATCAAATTGAAACTAGGATAAATAAGCGCCAATATAATGGTGGCACAAAAGCGAAATTGCTTCTGTTTCAACAAGGTTGTATACTGTTGATTAAATGCTGCCTCCCCTATCTTTGGTGCAAGATATGATCTCCTTGATAGAGCATCAGATAATCCTTCTTGCTTCCCTAGGCGATAGGTGATAACAAAATTAAATTGATATAGTGACATGTTCCATCAAGCTTGGCGACGGTTAAAAACTTCAGTTGACATAAAATATTCTAATTTCTTATGATGAATATATACAGTCACAAGGTGTATTGCGCCTTCAAGAAAATGACGCCATTCTTTAAGAGAATCTACAATAGCAAAAAGCTCCTTATTGTGGATTTCATAATTGATTTTGGCAGCAAAAAACTTTTGAGAATAGAATGCAATATGATGGAATTTGTTATCTATATTCATTTGTGAAAGTACAGCCACTAGTACAAAATCTAAAGCATCAGTCTCTAGGTAGAATGCCTTTGTAAAGTCTGGATGCACCAATATTAGAGCTATAGTAAATGCCATCTTAAGATCTTGGAATGCCTTTTGTGCTTGAGGTCCCCATTTTAACTTGTTTTTATATATCAATCACATAATAGGGGCGGTGTAGAATGGGTAGGATTTTTTAATTTTACAATACATAGTTGTAGAGTTAAGAATAGCTAATAAATCAATAAATGGACAGTTTAGAAGGCAGAATGAATGAGGTAGTTAGAAAAAGTAGTTATCATCGATTGAGTAGCAATTAACATCCTTGGAGTAAATATAAATTGATTGGATATGGAAGAATCGAGGCCAGACTATGATAGTACATTTCTTATTTTCATTTTTTTTTGTGTTAGAGTGTAGTGGAGAATCTAGATTATATTTCGATTAATTGAACCATGTCAATTGTGGAATATAATAATAAAATAAAAAATTCAATTCAATATATATGGATGAGTAATAAATTATAATCGATTGATGCTTGAGTTCGATCTGGCAAATTGACAACTAAAGACTAGATATGTTGATGTAGTTTGATTATGAGTGAGAATGTTATGCCGTATAGACTGTGAGAGTTGAGCGATGAAAGAAAATATTAGAGAGATGATTTGTTTTGGAAGAAGTTCTTGGTGAGAAGTTATTTCCAATGATTGGAGAGTGAAGCGGGTATAAGCAGTCTATTGAGACAATGTAACATTGCTGATTGTTGTTATGAGATTGGAGGGAGACAACAGATAACAATAGAAAAATTTGTAGAAGATTGGATCACAAAGTTTATTCTTAGTTGCGGAATAGCAAAATCAATAAAATAAACAACATTATTTTAAAGCGTTTATGTGAGCATTGGACTTTGATATTTAAAAGCGATTAATTGTGTAATCCTAGCAATATATTTCATGCGTTTAGTCTTTTCTTGTGTTCAAATTTTCTTTTATAGATTTATTTTAGACAGTATTAATAAAATAAGTAAAACAAGAAATCATATTTTTGGCACTGCTACCAGGGATTGACAATAATATTGAGTGTTAGGAATTAACTACCAAATGTGTAGTTGGAGATGTCACATGAAGATGTTACAAAATTAATTTTGGTTGGAAAGTGAAATCAAATGTGTAGTTAAATTAGAGATGGAAAGCAATGTCAATAATAGATGATGAAATATTATGGTTAATAAAAATGAGAATATTGCTTTGAAAAAAATACGTCAATCGAAAGGAAGACATGAGAGAGCGCAAGGAAGAAATTTGTTGCATGAAAAATAAGAATAGAAGCTAAAAAGGAAGCGTCAATAGAGTTGGATTAAATTATGGTTGCATACTTGTCCGCACATCCAAGTATATCCAAAATATGAAAGATCTTTAATTTCAACTAATAAAATTATTTGTAGATAATAATAATAAATTACGGAGGCTTGGAAGTCTCATAAAAATAATTGAGGGAGGCAATGTTTATTTTAATAAGGAACTGAGTGGAACATTATCACCTTCAATGGCGGTGGGGGATCCAACAGTTCCAATTGTGGTCCAAATGGATGCAATGGATGATCACATAACTAGCGTAGCTCCATTACTTACCTTTAGAGGTCTGCTAAGAGCAGATCCAGATCAACACTTGTTTCAATTCTTGATTGTATGTATAGCCAATAATGGTAGAACTAAAGATATTTGATTAAGATGGCTGCCAACGACCTTGAAAGATATGATGTTTGAATGATATAATCGCCAATTTGTGGTTCAATTTCTTAATTGGGAGGCATTGAAAAATACATTTTTGACTCATTTTCGACGAATAAGATTTGAAGAATGTCTTAGGAAAAGATTAATGAATAGCAAAATGATACCAAGAGAAGCGGTATAGTCATATTATGGCCAAGTAGTAGATATCCTTTATAAATGGCCAAATAACCAAATGTCAGAATCGTACAAAATCAACAAAGATATTTCCAATATCCATTCATTTAGAATCCAATTTCAGATCCTACAGTACCAATTGGTCAACCGGGATCTTTTATCCATCCAACCTAAAATAAGCCTAACTGATATATACTAATCAAAATACCCAATATTCGTGATGGAGGTGAGAGAAGACCACTTAAATATTATCGTTGCAAGCAGATAGGACATTATGCTTGTGAATGTCCCAATTCAAGAGCTAGTGATGATTATGCTCTAATATGTGAAAATTGTAAGTAATCTGGACACACTTATCAGCATTGCAATGCTCCGTTTAATGTTAATAATCGAGATCACCATATTTAGCTGTAAAATAAGATGGAAGATAATATTTAAATTCTCCAAGATTCTCCGATAAATCGGATGGAATGTAATACAATTTTATTGTACGTAAACCTGAAATAAGTTTTAAAATTAGAAAAAAAGAGGGAGTACCTGTTAATGATAGATTGCCTATACTGTAGGAGCATGATGATTAGAAAAGACGGCTAATGGTCAATTTTGGATACTATTGCTGCCTTGCATGAAAATCAGATGTGAGATTACAATACATTGGAGTAAGGATTGATGGTTCAGATCCAAGTAAAAGATTAGGAGCGAGGCATTTAGTGGAAGTTTTCTGTATTATTTCAAGTGTTGTTGTTTGGCTTTATCTTATTGGAGTATAAGGCTTACTTCAATAAGCAAGAAAGTAGCGTAGTACAAGCAAGAAGTGAGAAGAAATTAATTTATAATATTGATAGAAAGATTGAAGAGAGCTGCGGACAGAGAGGAGAATGTCCGAAACATGAGAAGCAAGAATAACTTGCAGTCATCTACCTTAGTGGTGATCACCAACATAGAGCCAATGAAGTTGGAAATCTATTGGTCCCCTTAAAGGAAAAAAGATTTTAGAAATATGCAGTTATATACGTTTTTGCAAGGGTCAAAAAATTTGCCACCAATTAATGAGGAATTGATAGTAGAGTATATAGAAAATTATGATCCGGAAGATGGTTCAAGTATAATAAAGAGGAGAATGATTGGGATCAATGAGAGTACTTTATAGAAGGTATTACATCTACTAATAGATAAGCTTATGGTAGAGATCAAAGTGTCCAATGACTTCAGACCGGTGTCGTGTAGTAATACGACTACTAGGTGAAAGAGGGGAGGAATGATTATATTATAGAAGAGCTCAAATGAAAATATTTGAGAAAATTATCTTAGAAAAATAGATAATAGACAAGGAGGTAGTAAAAATTAAAAAGTGCTAATGCTGCCTTTTATAAAAGGGATTTCTACTTACTTTGTAAAGCCATAAAAATGGTAAAACAAAGTAGATTAGAAAAATAATTGGTATAGATATGTTTAATAAGAAGTTAAGAGTAGGTTTTAGAGAAATTTACCTCAAAACTACAAGAGTTGATATCCGGAGAGGGCCGGTTAAGAACCTGGGTCGAAACCAGACCCCAGGGCACAAAACCGCGTGCCGACGGCGAATGGAGGGTCTTTTTGCAGATCGGAGATTGGGGTTAGGGAGTGAACTTGAAGGGTTTTATATAGGAGTTGATTTTGAGTGATTTGGAGAGAAAACGACTTTGTAATAGCTTTGCAAAGTCAGGGTTTATTTTGGCTACTTGAGATTTTGTGAAATAAATTAGGGTTGATGGTTTAGGCAATTCCAGAAGCTTTGCAGCAGATCTACGGCTGGAAATTTGTGGGTTTTTGGGTATTGTTGTTGTCAATGTGTGCTGTGAATTTGAGATTGATCTAACGGTTCGATCAAAGGTTATTGAAATTTATGTGAGTTGGGGTCTCTGGAATTGGGTTTTAAAGGTCAGTTAGGGTTTCGCAGATTTTGATCAATCTATCAGTTGGATTGGGGTGAAATTTATGTGTGTGTGTAGAAGACTTAATTTCCTACATGCTTGTGAAATTTGGAAGCAGTTGAACGGTGCAAATAGGAGGTTTAGGCACTGGAATATTGGCGTGAAGATTGGAGAAGGAGGCCGGCTGATACCCGAGCAAATTTGTAAGTTTTTCTTCTTCTTGGTAAGTTGGATCTTCTTCAAACTTGGTGTGTGTGTTTTTAACTTAATTGTTAAGGTGTATGAAATATTTCAATCAAGATCAACGGTTTGTTTGGTAGTTATTGTGGTTCTAAAACTGCCTTAGAAATTGCTTAGGGTTTGACTTAGGGTTTGATTAGGGTTTGACTAGGGATTGACTTAGGGTTTCATTAGGGTTAGGATTTCATTAGGTTTGACTTAGGGTTTGATTAGGGTTTGACTAGGGTTTGATTAGGGTTTGACTAGGGTTTGACTTAGGGTTTGATTAGGATTAGGGTTTGATTAGGGTTTGATTAGGTTTGATTAGGGTTTGACTTAGGGTTTGATTAGGGTTTGACTAGGATTTGACTTAGGGTTTGACTGGGTTTGACTTAGGGTTTGACTAGGGTTTGACTTAGGGTTTGACTAAGGTTTGACCAAGGTTTGACTTAGGGTATGACTAAGGTTTGATCAAGGTTTGACTTAGGGATTGACTAGGGTTTGAATAAGATATGATTTAGGATTTTAAGATTCTATTTTTAGTATTTTCTAAATTTAGCATTTTATATATTATTTTCTATTATGATTATTGAATGACTCATTTATTCTTCTTTTATAATTTCTTTAAGATTGAATCAAGCTGAAAAATATTGTTAAGGTTTAATAGAAGTTAATTAAGATTCTATTAGAATTGTTAGGATTTTGTTGTGGCGTATTTTCTTTTTATCTTCCACAGCCAGGTGCCCGGAGCATTCTCAAGCAAGACTTCACGTATTACGACACCGGGCAACTATTTCAAAGGAGAAATGTTGTCATTCGAGAAGAATCAAGGTTGGAAGGTGGCGGAGGCACTTACACCAGAGCTTGTGGAGTCGATGCGGTTCATTCAAAAGTGTTTAGCCTTGAATTGACACACCACATACATATCAAAATGTTTATTGTTTGCTATGATAGGAACACTTGAAGGCATGATGTTTAATTGGGCAGCCTTTGTAGCAACCCGTATCTATGCAGAGATGGGAGCTAAGGGGAAGACGGGGAAATTTGCATCTTTGCTATGTTCCAACTATGTACACTCTATTATTGCATATATGTTAAGTCAACCATTAGTAGAAAAAAATATAATTTCTCTAATGTCGCAACGAGGTGTGCGGAATTTATTGGCTAGTCCAACAATAGTAGTACAAGAAATTGGAGAATCCAGTAGATCATTAGAACGAGAGCTATACTAAGGAATACATCATAGCAAATTTTAAATCGATCAGCAAACATAATGGAGATTGAAATTCTAATTTTGAAAGATACCAATCGACCAGCGTTTCCACAAGGTAGCATACAAGAAGGAGGGAACCTCATGAAAGTAATATTGGATCAAATTTCTCAATTATAACTTACCATGAGTTAGTTGGAAGGAAATTTAAGATAATAATTGGAATCGAGCAGGAAGGAGATAATGGAAAAAAGCTACCAAATTGTGGAACAGAATCACATTATTAAAAAAAAGGCAGAATCTATATTGGTATTGGAATTTAAATTTACGGAGGAAAAGAAAACTTGGACAAATGATAAAGATCGCACTCAAAGAATCTTGAACAGCCAAAAGCAAGAATTAATAAAGAATCGCATGACATGGGATTTGGAAAGGGAGGCATTGAAGTGTCAGTTGCAAGTAGAATGTGAAAAAGTAGCAAAATTGGAATAGAAAAAGATAAAATTGGGAGACCAATATAGATTTGAAATGGATAAGCTAGAGGCAGAAATTGGTGCCTTGAAGGATGAAGTGGCAAAATTGGAGGGCAATTTAAGCAATATCGTTTAGCCAATAAATATTTATTTAGCTAGTTTCAAGTATTAGTGAGTTGGAGGAGAAGATAAAGTAATAAGAATGCCAATTAGAGGTGAAAGATACCAGAATTTTACAATTGAAGGTTCGAGTTTGGGAATTAGAAGCGGATAACAAAGATTTATCAGCCCAATTGAAGAGCAACCATGTGGATTTATTAGAGGAGGAAGATAACTTATTATTAGAGTGAGACATAGAAGAACCTACTACGGAGAATCTAAGAGTATCCCATTCCAAAGAGCCAGCTTCATAATTAAAAGTACTTTTTTATCAATTTTGTATTTGCGAGGACGCTGCACAATTATGAATAGGGCTATGTAGAATGGGTGGGATTTTTTAATTTTATAATACATAGTTGTAGAATTAAGAATAGATAATAAATCAATGAATGGACAGTTTAGAAGGTAGAATGAATGAGGTAGTTAGAAAAAGTAATTATCATTGATTGAATAACAGTTAACATCGTCAGAGTAAGTATAAATTGATTGGATATAGAGGAATTGGGGCCAGACTATGATAGTCATGAGTCGGGACAAGCTTGGTACTACCTCTTGTTTTTATTTTCTTTCATGTTAGAGTGTAATGGAGAATCTAGATTATATTTTGATTGATTGAATCATGTCAATTGTGGAGTACAGTAATAAAATAAAAAATTCAATTCAATATATATGAATTTTTTGAGTAATAAATTATAATCGATTGATGCTTGAGTTCGGTCTGGCAAATTGACAGTTGAAGATTAGATATGTCGATGCAGTTTGATTATGAGTGAGAATGTTATGCCATATAGATTGTGAGAGTTGAGCGATGAAAGAAAATATTAAAGAGATGATTTTTTTTGGAAGAAGTTCTTGGTGAGAAGTTATTTCCAATGATTAGAGAGTGAAGCAGGTATAAGCAGTCTATTGAGACAGTGTAACATTACTGGTTGTTGTTATGAGATTGGAGAGAGACAACAGATAATAATAGAAAAATTTGTAGAAGATTGGATCACAAAGTTTATTCTTAGTTGTAGAATAGCAAAACCGATAAAGTGAACAACATTGTTTTAAAGCGTTTACGTGTGCATTGGATTCTGATGTTTGGAAGTGGTTAATTGTGTAATCCTAGCAGTATATCTCATGTGTTTAGTCTTTTTCTATATTCAAATTTCTTTTTATAGGTTTACTCTAGGTAGTATTGATAAAATAAGTAAAAGGAGAAACCATAGGCGGCAACTTGAGAATAGTTTTTTTTATGAAGATTCGATAGAAGTTAGTAAATTCAAGAAAATATTGTACGTCTTTCACAATCTTTGGAATGGCCTATTGCATAACCACCTCTACCTTCTTGGGATCCATTATCAAACCTTCAATAGATACAATATATCCCAAAAATTCCATCTGAGATTGATAAAATACTCATTTCTCTGGTTTGGCATATAAACTTGTATCTTGTAGCTTTTGTAATACCAACTTAACATGCTCCTTATATTCTTTCAAATTTTTTGAATAGATCAAGATGTCATCAAGATAGATCACTACAAACTTGTCCAAATTTTTTCAAAATATGTCATTTATTAAATGTTGAAAGATAGCGGGTGCATTTATTAGTCCAAAGGGCATGACATTATATTCAAAATGTCCATATCTTGTCCAAAATGCGGTCTTCCATTCATCTCCCTCCTTCATTTGTACTAGGTTGTATGCTCCATAAAGATCTATCTTAATATAGATCTTGGCTTGGCAAAGTTGTTCCAAAAGTCTTGAGATTAACAGTAATTGATAACGATTCTTTACCGTTATCTTATTCAATTTTCAATAATCAACATACATATACAAGGAACCATTCTTTTTTTTACAAAAAGTATAGGTGCACCTGTTCGAGACTTTGAATGCCTAATGAAATTCTTTGCAAGATTTTCATTAATATAATCTTTTAATACTGAAAGCTCATTTTAAAAAAGATTATAGATTGGGCCAAAAGATGGTTGTGTTCTTTTTTGAAGATCTATAGCACAATCATATGGTCGGTGCTTCGACAATATATCAGTATTTTTCTTTTAAAAAATATCTGAAAATTCGTTATATTGCTCTGGAATATTTGCCAATGAAGTCATATCTTTTTTAATTGGAGTCGCATAAATAATAAATGGTATACCTTCTTTAGCTAATTTTATGAAAGCTCTTTCTCTAACAAATAAAGATTTATTATTTCGAGGCCTTTTACGTATTTTTTTTTTTGTAGGGATCTCCATCAAAAATGTTACTCTTCGCAACTTCCAATCTATAGATGGATTATACTTTTCCAACTAAGATAATCCAAGAATAATAGGATTTGAAAGAGTCTTGATAATGTTGTTGTGTTGTGGTTTGGCTACTATGTGAAAAAAATTGTACATGTATATTTAATGTACAATTTATTACATAGCTAAAAGAAAGCCATATTAGTAGATTTTTATTGGTTATAGGATATGGTTAGGTTGCTAGTTTAGAAAGAATCTATTAAAAGGATTTTTATTAAGATTTATGCAATCTTATTTTTTTTTAGTAGTAACTTTTGAAGTTAATTTTATATTGATAGTAACTTATATATATCTTAAGTCACCTATGTTAGACATTGGTGATCCTTAAGATCTTATTTGCTTCTTTTATTTGGTACTTAAAGCACCAAGTATGTAAATCTTATAAGAAGAAGGATTAGAAAAGAGTTTTTAGTATAAAAGGATAGTTTGGCCATCCATGTGGATGAATAGAGGTGGATGATAGAAATCTCTATTCTAATTGGCCAAAAATCATATCCAATGGGCTTCAAGGAGGCTGCTTGAAGATTTATTAGGAGTGAGGGTTTATTTTTGGAGGGGAGTTAAACATCAAAGGCTAGGATCATAAGGTTTTGGTGCAAATTTTGTATGATTTGCACTTTTTATAAAGAAGTTATAGGCGCTCAAAGTTAAGGTATTGATTTTAGACCTACTGTAACTCTTTTGGTTATAACTCGCGCATACAAAGAGAAATCAAGGATCGGCAATTGGAATTGAAGAGAGCACTTTCACGGCTACACTTTTTACATATAGCTTAATAAAATCCAAGCTAGAATAAAGGAGATATTGGAGGTTGAAGTCAGTACTTACAAACTTAAGGGCAGTAAGTGACCCGCTTATATAGTGGTTACATTTTGAGCTATAACTTAGGCAATTTCATAGATTTTTGGCTCAAAATTTTTAAAAGTGTATATGTTTATGTCACAAGACTATGTACAAAAGTTTTGTGGCATTAGGATTTTGGATTTGTGAGATATAAGGAAAATAGTGCTCGGGTGTCTCTGAGCTAGGGTTTTAAGTACTTGCTAGGGATTTTAAGATATTGGACAATTTAAAATAAATTTATGGTTGATGCTTTCTTGTAGTGAAACTTAAGAGAATTATCTATACTCTTAATTAAATTTTATAGAAATTTAACGGTTGGATCAAGAGTTATTGGACTCTAAAGTTCAGCAAGAAATAAGTCCTTGCGGGTGAATAAAGTTTTGAAGGATTTTTGTAGAAATTTGAACCCTTTCTGTACAAACTTGTTTGAATACATGAGGGTTTATATATATAACTTTTCTTTTGTGAGATTGTTGTATTATTTGTCTTTTTTATTAAAAACAAATTACTTGTTGGATTTTGCCATCAAGTTTCAAACAAACTCTCCACAACTAGGTACCCAGTGTATTCCCAAATAGAAGACCATGTCATACAACAACGTTGAATACAATCTGGCTTCTATGATCTTTGAATGATACTTCTATAGGCGTGGTTTCATGGGTGATACTACCAGAGGATAAAGGTCGTTTGTCTATTACCTCTACATGAATAAATTTAGGTTTTTATACTAGAGGAATTTTGTGAAGCTTAGTGAATTCCTCATCTACAAAACAAGTGGATGCCCTTGAATCTAATAAAGCGATTGTCTAAAGCTTTTGAGGACCAAAATACAAAAGGATTGTAAAAAAATGAGCAAGTTGAGCTGAAAGAGAGAAATTTGAATAATTTTATAGTATTGGATTGTCCAGCCGCACGGTCCCTACAGTGGCTGAATATTGTTGTTTTTCTGAATAATTGTAATCATGGTTTTAATAATGTGTCGATTTTATTTCTTTTGGAAATTACCAACCTTGTGGCCTTCCTCGTCACAATATAAGTATAGACCTTCTTCTATCTGATGCTTCTTTTTTTGTTGACTAAGAGATTTAAGTTATATTGCATCAAGTTGTATATCTTCTACTTTTGAGTGGGAATTCAAAATTCTTGTTGATGTAGTAGACGAATGTCGGATTACATATTGTCTTGTTGAAACCCATGAATGTTGATATTGTCAATATTGAAATAATCGGTTATCACATTTTATAGCTTGACTAATGGCTTCATTAAGTGATTGTGGATCCGAAAGTTACAATAACAGATCCTTCACTGGTTAGGATTCGACTAAGATTAGTTAGGATTTGTTTTAGGATTTGTTAAGGTTGATTAGGATTTAGTAAGATTTATTTTAGGGTTTTGTTGAATTTGATCAAGGTTGACTAAGATTTAATTAAGATATGATTAAGGATTGTTTAGAGATTGATTAGAGAAGTTAAGAGTAGTTATTGTTGCGTATTTTCCTTTTATCTTCCACAACCAGGTGCCTAGAGCATTCTCAAGCAAGACTTCACGACATACGACAACGCTAATTGTCTAAAATCAGATGCATTGACTGATACAAAGTACACTCTTTGACGTAATGCTCAGATCTTAACTGTTGTCTAATGAGTCTTGTCATGTTTCCTAAACGCTTCCACAAATGCTTCCACAAATGCTTCCACAAATGCTTCTATGAAAACTTCAAAGTTGCTTAGAATTGGCGATCTTTTTTCAAATAAGGGAGCAAACCATGATAATGCTTGCCTCGTAAGTAAGGTGCCAAGTAATCCAACTCGTGATTCTTTTGTTGGATAAGTATTTGATTGTAGAACTAATATCAATTGAATTTAATTGAAAAATCCTCACAACTGTGAATGCGTATCATCATATTTCTTCAAAAGATTAACTCAAGGCTCTTTTCATTGTTGAACATGCAGATTTTTTTAGTGTAATATAGGTAGTACTACATCCTTAAGCGTAGAAGTTGAGAGTAGATGTAGTCTAGATTGTGGTACTCTAGATGTTGCATTATTACAAAGTTTTACAACAACTCCTTCAATCTCTGCAGTCCTAGCAGACAAAGTAGTAAGAGCACTTATAATGGCATCTAATTTGGACTCAAAAGATTTGGTCATACTAATATCTTGATCTCCAACCATTTCAAGAGAAAGAAAGAAGGAATCTATAAAAAAAAACAATATCAGTTTAGAAGAGGATAATCCGCAACCTCTAAAACGCTTTAAGACCTTTAAAAAGAGGGGTGATCCACTCTCTCACAAGAAGGTCAAAGCTCTAATATTGATGAAGAAAATATTAGTTTAGAAGAGGATGACTTACAACCTCTAAAGCATTGGTATATTTTCAAATAGAAGAATAATCCACTCTCTAACAAGAAGAATTCAACTTTGATATTGAAGATGAAGGCAGTCTCAACAAACCGTCAAGGATACAAGAATACAAAACAAGGGACTTGAAAGTAGGATAGGATTTCCAGAAGAAACCAACAAGAACTTGAATTAAATAGATGAATATACAAACAACACCAAGAAAGATAAGTTAGAACTCCAAAAGATGCATCATTGAGATTGAAAAACTCTTCAGCCTCGACTCCTATATATATTCATGTCTAGGATGCTTCTTAAGCGGCAACTATCAAACTAAGAAGCTTCTCAAGTAGCTTCTTCCAATTGGAAAGCTTCTTGAGCTCTTTCCACTAACAAAGAAACTTTTCAACCAACTTTCATTAACTCAAGAAGCTTCTAGAATGTTCTAAAAGGTTTTGTGAACCTCCAAAATATATGTCCTTAACAGTTAGTAATGATTTTTGTAAGTCTTTATTAATTTGTAGTTAAAAAAATGCAAGATACAAATAATATATTTCAAGAGATTATATTTATTAATAATAGATAAAATTAATATTATATACTTAAAAAGAAGTTTTTCAAAATATTTTTTTAATAATTCATCAAATAATTATTAAAAAAAAATATTAAAGATTCTATTATCAAAGCTTTTAAAATATAACTTGTTGTTTGAAGATACTTTGAAAGGCTTGTAGAGTGTAAGTATTTGTAGTTGTTATTTTATTGATTGGGACTAAAAATGCCTTTATGAAGGCATTTGTATCATTGATATTGGCTTAAAAGTTGCCAAAATAATTAAAGACGTAGATTAAATATTTTATATTTTAAGTAAAGTTGATGGTAATAATTATAAATTGCTTCACATTATCATTCAAGGCAACCTTTGTCTATATGCAAAACATATAATAGTGCATAGAATTTAATAGTAGGTCAAGAAGTTATAATCCATAATATTTTGATTTTTTAAAAAGTACATTAAATAATTTTTTATTAATTATTATGAATAATTTTTATAAAAGAGAGTTATAAGGTTTGATTTTAATTTGATATTCTATTTTATAATAAATAATAATATAATTAGAATCTATTATTAATAATTTTATTAAAATATAACATAGATTTTGATAAAATAAGAAAATAAAGTGGTATTATAATTTTTAGCGAATGGCAAGTTTAGAGGTTTTTAGAATCAGATGCGATTCTAACTACGGCCATTCCAATTAGCATATACAAAACTAGAAGTGTTTTTAGTATTAATTTGGTTTTAAAATAGAATTGAATTTTAAAAAAAATAACAAAAAAAAGAAGAAGATGAAGAAGTAAAATTATTTATTAATTTTTGTAATTTAAAGATTAGATTTGTTTAAATTTTAGAAAATAATTTTATACATTGTGTTGCATGATTTTTAATTTGAAAATATATTGGATACTTGGCTATAGAGGGTTTATTTGTAATTTATTAGCCATACTATGATAAATAATTTGTCTTTAATAATGACAATAAATAAATAAAAAAATATTAAAAAAATATATTTTATTAATAAAAATCTTTTATATTTAAGTAGATTTGTACATAAGGTTTTTTTATGGCATATAAAAAATCCCTTACATCCTTTTCTATTCCAAATCATAACTAATCAATTGTTGGAAAGTTATATTTTTAATAACTTCTAAAAAAATCTATAATCTATTCTTCAAAACTCATCTTTATATCAAAATATTATTATAGCTCTATATATCTATTCTTTCACCTTCATAAAGTCTAAGCTCTCAAAAATCCCTTCAATTTGCATTAAATGCTCAAATTACAACAAAACCCTTCAATACCTTATTCACTTGCAAAAGATTGATTTCTTCTTAAATTTTAGGATCGAATAACTTTTAATCCAGCTATTCAATTTTTGTCAAATTTTTTAAAAGTATAGCTTATACTCTTATACTTTATCATAAGAAAAATCAAATATAGATTTTCTTTCAATTGTTTGATATCTCAAAAATCCTAGCAAGTACTTAAAATCCTAATTTATTGATATCTAAGCACTATTTTTTTTTTATAATTCAAAAATCCAAAATTCTAATACTAAATTTGTTTGTATATATCTTTGTAACATGAAAATACACACTCTTGAAAATTTGAGCCAAAATCTTTTTAAATTGCTTAAGATATAGTTCAAAATACAACCACTAATTAAACAAGTCACTTATGCCTTTAGATTGCAAGTATTGACTTCAACTCTTAATATTTCTTTAATCCCAACTTAGAATTCATCAAGCCATATATATAAAGTGTAGCCAAGAAAGTTTTCTCTACAATTCTGGTTGCCAATCCTTTATTGCTTTTAGTATGTGTGAGTTATATCCTAAAGAGTGACAATAAATATAAAATCAACATCTTAACTTTGAGTGCCTATATTTTCTTTATAAAAATTCTAAATCACTCAATTTTTGTACCAAAATCATAGCCAAAAATCTAAACTTGGTGAATCTAACTTCTAATATTTAAATGTCTTTAAAAAAAAATCCTAATTCTTAATAAGGCCTCAAATAGCCTCCTTGAAATCTATTGGATATGACTTTTGGCCAATAGGAATGAAAATTTCTATCATCCAACTCCATTCATCCATATAGATGGCCTAATTATTCCTTTTAGATATCAAAAATTCTTTTTTAATCTTTTTTTTTTTTAATAAAATTTATATAGTATGTATTTTAAACACCAAAGAAAAGAAATAAAATAAGATTTCAAGGATCACCAATGTCTAACAAAGATAATTCAAAATATATAAAAGTCATTATCAACATAAAATCAACCTCAAAATTTACTATTAAAAAAAAAATGAAGTTGAAAAATCCTTAATAGTAGCCCTTTTAAACAAACTCTTTTCAAAATATTAATTTAACCATATTTTATAATCAACTAAAATCCACTATTATGGCTCTCATTTAGCTACATAGTAAATTATATATTATATATATATATATATATATATATATATATATATACATTATTTTCATATGATAATTGAACCATAATATGACAATGCTATATATTTTTATAATATTAGGTTAAAAAAGTAATCAAATCTAATTCAAAAAATAAAAAGTTATACATTGAATATAAAAATCTATATTAAGATGAATGAATCTTTAGGAGAATGAAGGCAAGAAAGACAACCATATCCAACAAATATGATACCTAGTGAGAGACTTTCTATAGGCTATAATTTTTGGTATTTGGATTTTTATGTTAAAATAGATGATAGGAATATTAACATTATTATAAACACAATTAAAGCCAAAATTATCTTTTATAGCATTATTTATATTAGTATATTTTATAAAAAATATTCTTTATTCATAAGAATTAAAAAAATAGATTTGTGATTTTGAAATATTTGCATTGGATTCTTTTATAGTACATATATTTTATTTTTGTACAAAATAAACTTTACTATATGTACCTTCAAACCATATGATCCACTCTTCAACCTCAAAATAATTTGGAATAGCAAGGATATTGAAGGACTAAAAATATACTAATTCTAGTTTATATTATATTAAAGAATATTTCAAATAAATTTAAAAGAATCAAATCTCATATTACAACCAAATTAGAGAAGATTCTTGAAGTTGGTCCAAACAATAATAAAACTTTAGAGTCAAGATTTTGTATTATAATTTAATTATAAGATAATTAGAAATTGGAAGTCATTGTTATTAATTTGATTACAAAAAATAAAAAAATAAACCTCATAAATTACAACCATCTATCAATATAATATTTATTTTATTTTATAATAGAAAATAAGATCAAAAGTGCTTTACATTCAACTTCATTTAGTATAGTAAGATAAAGTGTAATGCTAGAGAAGAAGGTTTTTAATACACAAACCATATTAGTCATAATAATAAAATAATAAAGAATAAGAATCAAAGACAAAATAAATGGATAATAAAAAAAAAAGACTAAAACTTGATAAAAATAAAAAATCTTGCAAAATACAAAAAACAATAAAAAAACTATATGCAAAATTCTAAAGATCCAAAGTAGATAGAAATCTAAGAAGGATTTAAATATCTCTTTGCAAATTCATAGAAAAAAAATACTTCAAGAAGGATCATGTCTACCTCTTAGATATAATAAATATAACTTAAGAAAGGACTAAAAATAAAATACATGTTGATGAAGACAAAGATATAGGATATAAAACATTATCTAGTTCAAATAAATAATTTAGAAATGAGCATCATATGAATTATAATTCTAATATATTAGATTTAGTCTAAAAAAAGAAGATATATAGATAAAAGATCTTATAGATTATACATATATAGAAAAATAATACTTATTATAAATATAATTATTATGTGTATTTAAAAAAAAAAAAAAAAAATCCATTTCATCACATTTTGTTTCAACCTTTCAACAAAGCTTACTCAGGCTTGGAAAAAATGAAGGTGCATTGTTGCCTACAATGGCTACCAATGCCCTCACAAATTATAAAATGCATCTAGTTTAGTTTGGCATTGACAAGCCAACAGGCATTTAAAGTTATGGCTTTGATATCTTACAAGTAAAAAACAAAGGCCATAGAAATAAAGAAGGGAGATGAAATAGCTATTATTTATACTTACATAAGTCCAACAAAGAAGAAAAATTGATAACTTATCATAATGGATAAAAATAAAGTAATATAGTTACAAAAAAAACTTGCAAATTATTTAGACTGTTGAAAGGTTAATTAGGTAATCTTCCATATTTTTAAAATTTTTATTAAATTTTTTTTTTCACTTTATTTTAATTAGAATTATTTATAGATTATACAAATGAACAAACTTTAGCATTATCTCTAATTAAATCAGCTTATTATAAGAGACTTGAGGTTTCTCTCTCTACTTCCAATTGTCTTAAATAAAATCAAACAAATTATTATATAATGCCAAAGGATTGAATGATCTATCCAAAATTTTAAAATTGAAGAACTATCTTGTACTATTATGCCTAGATATGATATTAATTTTCTACAAGAATATAAGCTCTATGATAAGAGAATTTAGAATTTTAGAAGTGTGTTATGCCTTGGATTTTATTTCTATATATAAGAAGCAACCTTTGAGTATATTAAAATCCTAATGGTATAAGAGTAAGTGAAGTATGAATTTTACTTTTTTTTTAAATTAAAATATATGGTTTTAAATATAGGTGCATTATTAGATAATCAAGCTTTATAAATTATATTAAAAAATATTCTTGGATGACTTATAAGAATAACATATATTTATGCATCAAATAAGTATAGACAAAGAGACAAGTTTTGGACCAAATTATCAAATTTATTATCAAATAATATAAATTAAATAATTGGAGGTGATTGAAATATAATATACAAATTAAAAGACAAGTTATCTAATTGTTGTAGAATATTGGTTTAGGATGAGGCTAACATATTAGAATGCTTCAAATCTAGACAAAATTTAGAAGATTTTTTTATCCTAGGAAATCACTTAAGATTTTTATAGAATAACAACAAGAATAGAGCAAAGGTATTGGCAAGACTAAATAGATTTTATATTTAGATTATAAGGGCCATCTTAGAAAATATATTATAGTATAGAATGACAAAAAATGTGGCTATATCTAATCATCTACCAATAAAAATGGCTAATCAACTTATTCTTTTTCCAAATAAAAATCTTTTTATTTATTCAATCTATATAATCTCAAAAAATTTAGAATCTAAACTAAGAATCCTCAAATATGGAGATTACTTTAATCTTGAAGTCATTTTCTTCATAAAATGAGAAAATTTATGAGATTCTATAAAATCTTGTATAATTAATAAATATATTTTTAAAATAAAAGAGAATTAAAATATCAAAAAAAAGATTCAAAATTTATATATGTAAAACTTTAAAATGGACAATAAAATAAATTAGCTCAAAAGGGATTAAAACAAGCTCAAGTGCATTTAGAAAAAATTGGTGAAAGAAAGAAAGATATTTGTTGTATATAATTAAGAATAAAACAAAAATTAGAAGAAGATAAGGGTACCAATAGATTTTTTAAAGTTGCTAAAGAAAATAATCTAAATTATATATATTTAAATTTTATAATAAATATAGAATCAAAGTGATTGACCTATTATTATTTCATAAGATTTTTTATAACTTCTACTCTTATTATTTTAAGACTAGAGCAACTCAATTCTTTACTACAATGCAATAGATTTTAGATTAGCAAAGGTTTTACTTAAATTCTCAAAGTAAATGAATATGAACCTTGAAATATCATTAGAGATGGAAAATAAGAAGATACCAATTCTTGATGGTGTTATAAATTTTTTTAAGTATTATTGGAACATCATTAGTAATAAATTTCTTTTATTGATTAATAAAACTATTGTGAAGGAATTTTTTTTAAATAAGGTAGTTGAGATAATATAATACTTCTTCACAACTAAAAGCATAAAATTATTCTTAGTAATTGATAACTTATTATATTATTTAAAAATAAGCTTCTATTTCCACTTCATCTTCTTA
This sequence comes from Physcomitrellopsis africana, assembly GCA_036785485.1. Taxonomy (NCBI): domain Eukaryota; kingdom Viridiplantae; phylum Streptophyta; class Bryopsida; order Funariales; family Funariaceae; genus Physcomitrellopsis; species Physcomitrellopsis africana. Next base: position 183,750 of record JAWRVF010000406.1, on the reverse strand, counting down.
ACATAACTATTATTTACTAAAACTAAAGCATCAATATATATAAATGATAATTTAATAAATTATTATCAATTAAAAATAGATGTGATGCATGGCTATTTGCTTGCTTTATATCTATTTCTTATTATAAGAGAAATATTGACTATAATATTTTAAAGTAGATAATTTTTTTATAATTTATGATATTAAATTACATAAGAAAAGAGAGAAATAACTAATTTTAATATGTAGACAATTCAACTCTCATTATCAAAAAAGACAAATATATTGTAATTAAAGCAATTGACATCCTTCAAAGTAAAGAAATGATAATGTCTTGAGTATTGTAATAAATATTTGATGAAGTTTAAACATCATCAAATTGCAATTCAAGCACAACGGCTGAAGCAGAGGGATTTCTTCACGAAGGGGTTAACGAACACAATTTTATGAAGACGATTACAAATAATGCTTGTGCTCAGGAAATGAAATTATTTGTCGAGCTTAAATATCTGGATCTCCGAACAAGTCTTACATTACATCAGTTCCTATTAGTTCTTCGGGGAGGCCACATTCCAGTACCTCACTTGCGTGGCCTCAAATTGAAACTCTAATAGACGTGAATTCTGTCTTGTGGATATTTCTCTGCATTCTGACAAACTCCAAATTAGTGCTCATTTCCTAAATAAACCTGCCACATTCAAGATGCCAGGTGAAGCTCAGCCATCATCTTAGTGTAAACTCATCAACACGAAAGGAAACGATCAGTAAGCGGACATAAAAAATGCTTAATTCAAGAACCTCGTTCCGATAGTATCGCTCAGTGCCAGTCGCATCTTGAAGTATCTACTGCAAGTTCATCAGCTTACTTGCGAAAGAATTTGCATTCTCTGCGCATCCGGACGTTAAAGATCAAAATCAATCACACCCCACATTAGAACCACGATGAATGCTGGTAGGTCTAAGACTATTTCTTGGAGTTAGGTCAAATTCCTACGGACTGAATTGCAACCGATGTGCATTTTCTTCACGTCATATACAGATTTTGAAAAGAATAACTTGACGGAAAAAGCAATTTTTTTCTGAAAAGAAATGACCCACGACACTTTTGAAGTGTGAAATCTTTTCGGCAGCGGGACCCAGAGTTAACTTACGTTTGCAAGTGGTCATGCCAGGAGGAACGGCGCCACACCGCTTGGGCAGCATGAGAGCCGCTTGTTGGTTGAACTCGGGGAGTTGAACAGTTGCAACGGCGCTGCAAAGACAGGTGAGGTTACTGACCTTCATGACATTGCAGCACTCCCTGGTGGGTAGAGAAGGTGCAGTGCCGAACATCGCAGGCGTGCATGGCTCGTAAGGAGAGAGGTCGTTGGTGCACGCTCCATGCACCGACGAGGCAGCCATCGCTATGGCCGTCAGCAACACGATCATAGCAACACTCTTCATGTCTGCCCACAATCTCACACTATTTGCTCCGGATTAGCCCTAAACAGAACACCCCATTGCACTCATGTTCATTTTGTAACAGAATTGAACTGTTTCCATTTCTTATCAGGGATGTTCATTTCCACAGAAACAACACATGAATCCTCATACCAAAAAAAAACCCTAATCGCCATGAAAGATCTACCCAACAAGGCTTCATATGCACAAACGCCATGTCTGTGTCATTGAACCATTGAAAACCATGCGTGATAGAGAGTGAGCTTGTGAAAGGCTTACCTGGGTACTCTGCATACAGCTGATCAGTAGTAGTTTCAAAAGCAGTAAAACAATGTGCTAGTGTTGTGCTAAAAGTGTGAGAAACACAATGATCGAGCAGGTTGGTTTTTTGTCACCAGACCTGCATGTTGTGCCATGAAAATTTCCGGAAGCAGATCTGGATTGACTCGGTGGACGCCGAATTGATAATGCTCATGTACAAGACAGGGACAAACTATCCTAACTGGTATCGAAGAGGTTGAATGTACTTATGCTATGTTCATCCAAATCAGAACTTTGGACAATTGCCAAATTTTTTGGTATATCTACTTATCTTGGTAACATAAAGTTGATTAGCCAAGTGAAAATGTGAAGATAGTCCAAGTAAAAAGGAAATAGCAAGTGTTATATGCAGTTTTAAATAATGAGTGTTACAATCTATTCTAAAATTGAATTTGTGGCGAAATTCTTTCTTATTGTAGTAACAATAGTCTAGATCACATGCTTTTCCTTCTAAAATCTTAACTTAATTATTTAAAAAAAAAGTTATATCTAAATGTCATCTTGTAGAGGATAACCTATTAAAGTTTTGAAGTACTTTTATTAAAGCACTAATGTTTACATAACTATTTTTTAATTCTTCTATTTTAAAGAATTAAGAAGATAATGGATATATTAAATCAAGCATGGCAATAATAAAAAATAAGATTTAGATGCTTAAGGAAGAAATAAAAATCACTATAATTTCTTACTCACTAAAAAATATATTACATATTTCTTACATTCTAAAAATCCTAGTTTTTAATAAAAAAATAAAAAAGATTGATGTGATTCTATTGCACTAGTTAAAAAAAAGAATATATCTATATTTCTAAACTTGTTTTGATACTAGTGGTTTAATAGAAGATATTAATAAAATATAACCTTAAATAGAAGTTTAATAGAATTGTTAAAATATTGTACATATTTGTACCATCTTATACATTATGATCCATGTCATACAAGCTATAATTGCCACTCTTAATTCATGTTTAAATTCAATTCATTTTATCTTGATATAAATTTGATTGCAAATTGTCATATTTATATTTTAAATATTTAAATATCTATTTTTTATTTCAAAAAGAATTAATTTTAAAATTAATATGTGAATTATAATATTAGTGAATAAAAATCTAGTAGTTGAATCCAATTGACAAGCATGTATTTGGTCACTCAAATCTTACTACCTTCAATAATTATTCAAATATTAAGTAAATAAATATAAGAGCTTATATTTAGGCTAAAGTTGGTTAGATTAATAGCAACCTTATTTTTACAAACTTCACATAAATACCTTTCTGCCAATCATTCTAAATATTTTATATTTTTTTTTGTGATTTTAATTATTTGTATGTTATATTTCAAAAAAATTATTTATATATTTATATATTTTATAAGTTTTTTTAATTATATTTATATAATAATGATAGAATATATATTTTTTTAATTATTTATTATAATTTATTTATGATAATTAATTATTATATCTCAAAAAATTATACATTAATAATTCACCTTAACATATTTTTTCTAAAGCAAAGTAAGGGGCTCTAAGACATATATATATATATATATATATATATATATATATATAATCTTTTTTTTATATTATTGATATTTTTAAATCTTAGTTTAATATCACTATTTATTTAAAGCTACCAATACAAGTATGGAGTCTTGTAATAGCAATCATATTGATATTATTATTATTTAAAATTTTGAAGCTTGTAATAATCAAAAAATTACCTATATCTTTTAAATATATTTTTTATTCTAAAGCAAAGAAGAAAAGATGTAGAAGTGAAAGCTCCAAGAAGAAATTGGTGAGCAGAATTGAATATCTAGAATACATTCTTAAAGAAAGGTAGTGTATTACAAGAGTTGGAATGTAAGTACTTCTTCTTGTTGATCCATAAGACCATACAAAATGCTTGCCACTTTGATTTGGAACATCAATCAATCTATTGGAAGAAATACAATTGAATTAATATAAATCTAGATCTATAATAGTCCTAGTGTTATTCAAAAACTAGTGAACAAATTGATCTGAAGCATGTTGGATTTGTATTGGCGCAATTTAGATTTGGACCACGTTGGTACTTGATAAACTACACAAAAAGATGGATCAATAGCTTAGAAGTAGAACTCCAATGCTGTTGGTGCAAATAGTAAGCCTCTTCATACTACAAATATCTCAAACTAGCTTGCATATTATATAAGTTAAAAGAAAATAGGCATAGCATTAAGATTCACATCAATATGAATTCTAACATTTAATTGAATTTGAAAGAAATAACACATTATATTGACACAAGTCTTAACATCCGATCAAACTTAGAGCAAACATCGCATTTCACGAATGTGAGTTCCAACATCCAATTGAATTTAGGATAGACAACATATCTTATCAACACAAGCTCCAACATCTAATCAAATTTGGAGCAAACAATATATTAGATTGATACGAGTCCCATCATGCAATCAAATTTAGAGCAAATAATACATTAAATTGATGTGAATTCTAATATCCTATTGAACTCAAAGCAAACAATCAATCAAGTAAGTTTATTACATCTCTTGTCTTGTATTTATATTATTACTTTGTATCTGATTTTAAAGTGTAGATTAAATCATGATATCTTATAATTCTATCTACTATAAAATTCCACACATTGTCATCTCAAATCTTCAAATAATACAAATACATTAAAAACTTGTGAATTTAGATATTGTAAAAAATCCAAATACAAAAATTGACAAAATACATATATCAAAAATCTCCAATAGAGATACATTGACAACCATAAGTACTAACCATCTATTCCATTATTTTAATGTTAATTTGCTACATCTCAAGATATTTATAAAAAATAAGTACGACGTATCCAACTCAATACAAACTTAGAAATAAGCCAATATACAAGTTGTTTACAAAAAATCATCAAACAAGCAAAGAAATAAAAACATATTTCTAATTCAATCATTTTTATATAATAGATTCAATAATAATAATATATTATGATTTAATATCAGCCTATTATTCTAATTCAAATCCTAGATTCCAAGCTTATTTAAAATCAATAGAAACATGGATTTCTTAGAATTGCATATCTACTTATATTTTGCTCAATAAAAATAGAGCTAGTATTTGAATTATGACACAATACACTTCTCAAGAGAGTACAACTAATATCCTATCTACTAGCTCACTTCTACAAATATAATTGTAAAAGACTAGTAATCATAATATTTACCATATAAACTTCTTCTATATCTCCAACTTTCTCTAATGCATATAATGGATTAGCATGTATTTGCATCAAAAGCAAGATGGTAAAAGAACAATGCAATTCTTAATTATATTTATTAATCATGAATATAATTGGAATTATTTATAAAGTGGCTCATTACCAAAGGTCAGTGAAGAGTTTAAGGATTTTATAAAGTGCTACTATAGAGCAAGAATATAGTGGTATATTAGAGAAGGTACTATTGTAAGAAAAAGAAAGTATTTTTTATATAAAAATTATAAATTTTTTTAAGAATATATTTATTATATATATATAATTGAATGATCTACAAAAATGAGAGAAAAATATTGTATAAAAAATTGAAAAAGATCTAAAAAGAATGGATGTACTTGATGAAAATAATAAAATAATAGTTGTATATATAGAAACAAGTTTAGAAAATTTCTTAAAAAAACTTATAAAAGTTGAATAAAGAGATGAAGATCAAATAATACAAGTACATTTAAGAGAATTCTATTCAATTATACAAGCATTTTAGAATTATGAAATCAAAATTGAGACTAGATACAAAATTATATAAAAATAAATAAAACTTGTAGCTATACCATTGCTTAGTGATTCAAACCACCAAGTTCAACAAATTTCAAAGAAGAAGGGCTTACAAAATTCTAGTCAAATTAGCCACAAGTTTATTAAAATTAAACTTAAGAAATTGAGTGTAGGATCTATAGATTTTTTTTTACTTGTTGAAGAAATGGAATTTAAAAATATGTTAAATAAGCATGAAAAAGCTTTTACTTTTGAATCTTTAAAAATTAGATGTGTGGATCCAAGTGTTGTGGCACCAATGATTATATTTATAATTCCACATGCTCCTTAGAATCTAAGGCTAATTCGAGTACCTAAAGCAAATCTATACAAATTTATAGAATTTTTAAAAGAAAAGATGTAGATGAAGATTTTAGAACCATTATTTGTACCATATTTTAACCATTGATTTATAATACCAAAGAATAATAGAACTCTATAATTTATTCAAGATATACAATCAATGAATTAAATAACTATTAAAAATGTAGGAGTTGGACTAATTGTTGAAAAATTTGCTAAAGTATTTGCTGATAGACCTATTTATTGTGTTGAAGATCTTTATTTTGGATATGATCAATTTCAACTTGTTAAAAGAAACATGGACATTACCACTATTATAACATTCTTATGATTAATAAAAATATATATATTACTATAAGGAGCAACAAACTTAGTTATTCATATAATAAATGGAATAAAGAAGCTTCTCCGAGATTTCATTTTAGAAAAGACTATGCTCTTCTTAGATGATATTCTAATAAAAGGGTATATAAAAGAAAAAAAAGATAAAATAATGGAACAAAGGAGGTATTATAAATTTGCATCTAGTCATATTTTGGACAATGACAAGATTTTATCATGGCTTGAAGAAGGTCACTTGATATTATTAGGAGCTAAACAAACCTTTAGAATTCAAGAGATTCTTATTATAGAACATTTGTGTGGATGGTTTGATTGCAAACCAGAGCCTAATAAAGTAGATGCTATATAACAAATGAAAGAAGTTTATAACTCACAAATAGAAGTGTGGAGATTTTTAGGAGCTTGTAAATTTTATTATGTGTGGATTCTACATTATGCACATGTAGCAAATATTCTTTATAGTATACTACAAAAAAGAAAGAGGTTTAAATAGAAGAAGACACATACAAAAGCAATGCAAAAGCTAAAACAATTATTATCTTTTCTACTTGTATTACATTGTTATGTTGTAATTTGGCTGTTATATAAAAATAGTATATATATATACATTTAATATATAATTTATTGTACAACTAAATATGAGACATATTAGTGGATTTTAGTTGATTATAAAATATGGTTAAATTATTATTTTAAAAGAAATTTATTTAAAAAGATTATTATTGAGATTTGTATAACTTCATTTTTTTTATAATAACTTTTGAGGTTGATTTTATATTAATAATATTTTTTGTATATTTTGAATTATCATTATTAGACATTGATGACCTTTAAAATCTTATTTTATTTCTTTTATTTGGTATTTAGAATATATATTATATATATTTTATTAAAAAAAGATTAAAAAAGAATTTTTGATATAAAAAAGGAGTAGTTAGACCATCAATGTGAATGAATGGAGATAGATGATAGAAATCTCTATTTCTATTGGCCAAAAGTCATGCCCAATGGGCTTCAAGGAGGCTTTTTGAGACCTTATTTAACATTAAGGTTTCTTTTTCAAAGACATTCAAACATTAGAAGTTATATTTAGATTTTTGGCTATGGTTTTGGTGCAAAAATTGAGTACTTTGGAATTTTTATAAAAGAAATATAAGTACTTAAAGTTAAGATGTTGATTTTGTATATATTATCATTCTTTGGGATATAACTCATATATATTGAAAGCAATAAAGGATTAGTAACCAAAATTGTAGAGAATACTTTTTTGGCTATATTTTATATAGCTATATATAGCTTGATAAATTTTAAGTTGGAATTAAGATGATATTAAGAATTGGAATCAATACTTATAATCTAAAGGTAGTAATTGACCTGTTTAATTAGTGGTTGTGTTTTGAGCTATATCTTAAACAATTTGATAAGATTTTGGCTCAAAATTTTCAAGAGTGTATTTTCATATTACAAATAAATATACAAAAATTTTATGGCATTAGAATTTTGGATTTTTGAGATATAAAAAAAATAGTGCTTAAGTGGCTATAAACTACGATTTTAAGTACCTCCTAGGATTTTTGAAATATCAGATAATCAAAAGAAAACTTCAATTCATTTTTCTTATGGTAAAACTTAAGGATATAAGCTACATTTTGGAGAAATTTGACAAAAATTGAATAGCTAAATTAAAAATTATTGGATCCTAAAGTTTAAGAAGAAATCAATCTTTTGCAAGTGAATAAGGATAAACAACTTATCAGAGCTTAGCTAATAAGTTATAGATAAATCCTTTATAGCTAGATATCTAATGTATTTTCAAATTGAAAATCATGTTATTTGACAACATAGAATGAGTTATAAGGATAAAAGACTAATAATGCTTATAATTGATATTAGCTTAATAGCTACTGGTTGGACATTGGAATAAGATGATAAAGAAAGGAATTGGTTTGCTATAAGGTTTGGAACTAAAGTATTAAATAAAAGACAAAGAAACTATCCATAAGTATAACAAGAATTATAGGAGGCAATAATAGCTATGAAAATTGAAAGAGATTATCTAATAAGAATATGAATGATAGTAGAGACAAATTATTTTCTATTATTAGAAATAATTATTAGTTATAATATCCTTGGTATTGCCATACTAAGATAGATTATATACATTAACTCCTTAAATCTTAAATTTAAGCACATAATAGGCAAAAATAATCTAATAACAGATATGTTATTCCAAGCCAGATATAAATAAGAAGAAGATTTAATTGATAATACCAAGGATGTAGGTACTACCTTCTATTCTAGAATACAATAAGGAAAGAATGAATATCCAAAATTGTTTATAAAAGAGTTATATAAAAAAGAATGGATAGATATTGAGCACTACTTGAGCACATTATTAAAGCAAGTAGGATGAAATGATGTTTATTTCAAGTAAATTAGATGAAAAGTATATAACTATCTTTTATAAGGTGATTACTTGTGGAAGCGATATAAAAGAGATAGTAATATATCACAAAGAGTAATTTGTAAGAAAAAAATGCAAGAACAATTGATCCAAGAATTCCATAATAGTTGGTAGGCCAATCACAATGATATTTATGCTACCTTTAATAAGCTTCAAATAAGAGTCATATCAATTATTTTTAATTGATTATAAAATATGGTTAGATTATTAATTTATAAAGAGTCTATTTAAATGGGCTACTATTAAGGTTTGTACAATCTCATATTTTTTTGATAGTAAATTTTGAAATTGATTATATACTAATAATAACTTTTATATCTTTTAAGTCACCTTTATTAAACATTGGTGATCTTTGAAATCTTAATTTATTTCTTTTATTTAGTATTTATAACACATACTATATAAATCTTATTAAAAAAAGATTAAAAAAGAATCTTAATATCAAAAAGAATAGTTAGGCTATCCATATAGATGAATGGAGATGGATGATAGAAATTTCCATTCTTATTGGCCAAAAGTCATGTCTAATAGACTTCAAGGAGGCTATCTAATACCAAATTAGGGATTAGAGTTATTCCTTTGAGGTCATTCAAACATCAAAGATTAGAATCAAAAAGCTTAGATTTTTACATATGATTTTGGTACAAAAATTGAATGATTTGGAATTTTTGTAAAAGAAATATAGGCACTCAAAGTCAAGATGTAGATTTGGTATCTACTATCACTCTTTGGAATATAATATAAGCATACAAAAAATAATAAAAGATCGGCAATTGGGATTAGAGAGAATACTTTCTTGGCTACACTTTACATAAAGAGCTTGATAAATTTTAAGCATGATTTGCAATTTGGAAATATATTGAATACCTAGCTATAAAAAATTTATATGTAACTTATTGGCAAGGCTCTAATAAATAATTATTTTTATCAAAAAGATAAATAATATAATAATATTATAAAAAATATTATATTAATAAAATCTTCTTATATTTAAATAGGTTTATATATAAAGTCCTTCTATGGCATATAAAAAATCTTAAACATCCTTTTTATTTATAAAATCACAACTAATCAGTTGTTGATAAGTTAGATTATCATTAATTTTAAAGAAAAATCTATAATCTTCTTTTAAAACCTCATTTTTATGTCAAAATTTTATTATAGCTCTATATATCCATTTTTCCACCTCTATAAAGTCTTAGCTTTTAAAAAATCCCTTTAGTTTGTTCAAAATGCTCAAATTACAACAAAATCCTTCAATAACTTATTCACTTATAAGGATTGATTTCTTTTCAAACTTTGTAATTTAATAACTCTTAATCTAGAAATTTAATTTTTATTAATTTTTTTCAAGGTGTAGGTTATATTCTTAAGCTTTATCATAAAAAAATTCAACTATAAATTTACTTCTAATCATTTGATATCTTAAAAATCCTAAAAAAAGCTTATAATCCTAATTTATAGACATTCAAGTACTATTTTCTTTATATCTCAAAAATCCAAAAATTTTATATATAATTTTGAAGTATAGAAATATATACTTTTGTAAATTTTGAGCTAAAAATTTGTCAAATTTCTTAAAATATAGCTCAAAACACAGCTACTAATTAAACAGAGTCACTTACTTTCTTTTGATTGCAAGTATTGACTTCAAATCTCAATATCTCCTTCATCCTAGCTTAAATTTCATCAAGTTATATATAAAAAGTGTAATAAAAAAATGTTCTTTTCAATTCTAGTCAATGATCCTTTATTGGTTTTGTACACACAAGTTATACCTAAAAGAGTGGCAATAGATACAATTTCAATACCTTAACTTTGAGTGCCTATGTCTCTTTCATAAAAAGTACAAATCACTTAATTTTTGTACCAAAACCATATCCTAAAATCCAAACTTGCTGATCTCAGCCTCTAATATTCAAATTCTCTTAAAAGACAGATTCCAATTCCTAATAAGACCTTAAGCAACCTCCTTGAAGTCCATTAGATATGACTTTTGGCCAATAGGAATAGAGACTTCTATCATCCATCTCCATTCATCCACATAGATGGCCTAACTATTCCTTTTCATATTAAAAATTTCTTTTTAATCATTTTTAAAATAAAATTTATATAATATGTGTTCTAAATATCAAATATAAGAAGTAAACAAGATCTCAAGGATCACCAATATCTAACAAAGGTAATTCAAAATATATAAAAGTTACTATTAATATAAAATCAACTTTAAAATTATTATTTAAAAATAAAAAAAATAAAAAAAAATAAAAATTATATAAATCTCAATAATAGTCCTTTTAAACAAATTCTTTATAAAATAATAATCTAACCATATTTTATAATTAATAAAAAATCCACTAATATAATTTTTATTTAATTATATAATAAATCATCTATTAAATATATAGATACATTATTTCTATATGGTACCCAAACCACAATATGACACTATTAGTCCTCTACAAGAAATAATATGAAAAAAATTGGCTTCATCCAAATTCATGGCAATCATGCCAAAAGCCTTCTTTTTACATCTTTTGAAGCCTTATTTTTTCTTAAGACTCGCATTTATACTTGGAAGATCTTCAGTTTCATCTATAATGTTCTAAAGGTCCAAAGATGCCAACAAAAGTTCCATTTTGATCTTCCAAAGATAGAAGTTGTTGCCTCTAAACTTCTCAATTACTTTTAAATCTTCACTATTATTAAGAGCCATGTTTAAGGAGTAATGTATCAAAAAATATTAAAAAAAAGAATCTTTATATGCTTAAAATAATCAAAATAAATTTGCACTAGTAAAATCTCAAAATGATCTCTTATAAACAAATGAGTGGTTTTTTATTCAAAAAACTTTCAACTCAACTTTTGAACCTTCTAACAAGTATGTGCACTCTAATAAACCTTACAATCAAGTTTTTTGACTCTTTCAAATCACTTTTTCATAATATACACAAGATTAGTTAAGCAACTTCAATAACACAAAAGACACTATCAAGGTCTTTCTATAAGGTCTTAAATTCACAATCCAAGGTGTAAAGGATCTATAAAATTATATTAGAGATTTATAAGCTCAAAATCAGCACTTCTTCATGCTAAAATATAAGTTAAGATTTTACAAATCCTAATATTAATAAATACCATAAGACCTATTCTATATTAGAACAATAACAAGAAAAAGACTTCAACTTACTTGAATAGGACAACAAAGTGTGTATAGGCCTATAATTTATTGAAAAATAACAATAAGTATAACACAAGTAAGGAAAAATTAGCAAGGTTGCACACAAGAGAAGTGTAGAATGAGATGTCTCTCATTTTTCAACATCCAATACTTACAAGTGGTGGTTGCTGTTCATAATAATAACTTCCATCTTTTCACTTTTATATTCATCAAAGTATATATATTAAAGAATATTTTTTTATATCTTATCTTCTATAAGAATATATCTTTAGCATATCTAATATATCTATAAGATCTTTTGATATCTCACCTACCTCAAATATATTCTATGGCATATATTTTGTATTTTTACCTAGTCTTTGAATACTTCTTAATAAATTCATTATCCTCTTAATCTTATCTCTTGGCCCTTGACCTTATCTTTTATTCATAAGATGGCCTTTTTGCATACCAAGAGACAATTCTTTGATCATTAACAACTTACCTAAGGTAATATTTTTTACTTGATAATTTATTTTATTTTGATTATTATTTATTTATCTCAATATAAACACCCTCATTTTCTTGCAAAGTACATATGTGATTATGTAGTTGTACTTCTTATTTGATATAATTGCATCTAATTGGCAAATATATGGCATATAATTGCAATATAATTGCCAATTATTAGCCATATACTTTACATATAATTGCAACATATATATGTTGATACTTTTTATGGCAATTATTAGCCTTATGGCCAAATTCTCTAAAATATAAATATAAGCTATGTTTTTATATACTTCTTTTCATACTCAAAAAGTAATTTGAAATAAACTATATCAATTTGCGTATCTTCTATTTCCAAATATTTATTAGAATTGGAAGATTCCTAATAATTGGTATAAAATTATAATGCAGGCAATGGATATTCATCTTATTAGCATTAAAATAGTCAATATTTGTACTTTATAGCTTGATTAACGGCTTTATTAAGAATTTAAAGATTAAATATAGGTGATAATAGATCTTTTATATTATCTTGTAATTTCTAATAAAATTGACTTGTCAACACATCTTTATTCCAATTGATATCATATGTTAATTGTCAAATTTCTAAAGCATAAATAGATGTGGAATAAATTTTTTGTCAAAAGATTTAGATTTTAATTGTAACAAAAAAAATCTTATCTTATTTTTTAAAAGCTTATCCAAATATTATCAAAAATATTTTAAAGTTATATAATATGGAAGAATTCTTTTCAAACAATAGAAAAAATTAATACAAAGTTTGATCTAAGAACAATATTTCAACCAAACTAATATAAGATATTTTTGTGTAATATTTTTAAGCTTGGAGTAAATTAATAAATTATACTTTTTTTACAAAGCCACAAAAATTTGAACAAGTTCCATCAAACTTCTTTAAAAGGCTAATTCTTAGTTCTTTTGATGTTAATATTGAATTGTTATTTCAAATATAAATATCTTCTAGTAAATTAGAGCTTAGTTGTGGAATTTCTAAATTGACTTATAATAGTGGCTGAGGTAGTTCTATTCTTTGATCATTATATATGATCATATGAAGTTCTTTATTTTATTTAGACAAGGTCTTTGTTTTGATTCTCAATATTTCAAGAGTACTTATAATTGAATCCAATTTTGTTTCTTTAAAATCTACTATATTGAACTTAATAATTATATATATCAAGTGTGAAGAAGCTCATTGAGGAGTTTTCTTAATTCTTGGAGGTGAAGCAAGCCTAAGATCTTTTTTTAGTAACTTTATAAAATATCTAAGTATCCATGAACCTTCTACAACCATATAAGATCTTTTAGAACCTTCAAAGATTTATTTGAACCTTTTTAGAACCTACTAGGACCTACTAGGATCTTTTCAAAACCATCAAGAACCTTCTAAGATCAAGTAGAACCTTCTAAAATCTTCTTCTATTATATGTCTATAATCCCATTTTTCTAAGAAATCTTAAGAAATTCAACCTATAATATTTTTTTGAATATTCTCTACAAATAGATAATTTCATAATATTACTACAAATAGATGAATAATTCACACAAGATCAATAGATTATAGCTTGTAGTGTAGTGGATGATATTATATTATTAATACCTCAAAGTATCTAATAAATATGCATAGCTCCTCCTTCCCTCCTAAACCTAATTCCACATATCAATAGACTTGGAGGTTTCTTATCAAGACAACTTTAAAAAATATAAAAAAATAAAACTCAATACCATGCTTGAGTCATTATTACAAACTATAGTCATAAAAGTATATAAAAAACTATTAAAAGATTTTCAAATTTAATCAGCACTAAATTAAAGAAAAGTAATAAAATAATTTTTAACAATATTAAAAATCCATCACTAAATAATCTAATTGATCATAACAACATCTTAATCAATCCAATAGATATTACCAATAAAATATTTATACAATAATATGTAACTAATATCCTTACTATAAATACATATATATATTAACTACAATATCTACCAAATTGTATATGCAAAGTATAATAATATCCATAGAATGATATTAATGGATTCATATTCAAATAAAGAGACAACTTCAAAATATGTCACATACTTTAATAGAAAAACCTATGATCTTTACATTAAATACCTAGCAAAATATAAAATACTTGGACTAGATCAACTATATTCTTAATAACATGCCACATTACTTCTATACATTACTATTTCATTTTTTCAAACATTGATATAAATAAAAATCTATCTTTATATCATAGAAAATAAATAATATCATTTTATTATACAAGAAAAGAAATCCAATACAACTTCTAAATTATAGATCTATAGTATTAGCTAACACAATATACAAACTATTTATTAGTATATTAATAATACTTATTTTTTTATATGGAAAAAAATATTAAATGCTACATAATAGCTAAGAAGGCTTCCACTAAGAAAGATGCACAAGTAAACAAATCCAATTCATAATAGCAATATAAGAAATGTCAAACCAACATCAAAACATATATATTTATTATATATTGATTTCACTAATACCTTTAGATTAATAGACCATGTAAGACTACTAGCAATAATACATGCTTTTGATTATCTTCTTGATATCCTAAAAGTAATAAGAAATATGTATTCACAATAATATACAATATTTGTAGGTGAATATTTTAAAAAATCCAACCAATTCTAATACAACATTGTCATATAGTATGATTTTTAATTTGAAAATACATTGAATATTTAGTTGTAGAGAATTTACCTTTAATTTATTGGCTAGGCTTTAATAAGTGATTTGTCTTTAATAAAAAAAACAAATAAATATAACAATATTAAAAATATATATATAATAATAAAAATCTTTTATATTTAAGTAGATTTATACATAAGATTTTCTATGGTATCTAAAAAATCCTTAATACCCTTATCTATGCCAAATCATAACTTATCAATTGCCAATAAGATAAACTTTTAATAATTTCAAAGAAATCCCTAAATTTTCTTTTAAACTTTATTTTTATATCAAAATTTTATCATAGCTCCATATATCCATCTTTTATACCTCTATAAATCCTTAGCTTCTAAAAAATCTCTTTAATTTATACAAAATATTCAAATTGTAGTAAAACCATTCAATATTTTATTCACCTCTAAAGAATTGTTTATTTTTTGAACTTTGGGATCAAATATCTCTTGATCCAATTGTTCAATTTTTGTCAAATTTTTCATAAAAGTAAGTTCTATCTTTAAATTTAGTTACAAGAAAAATTAGTTATAGATGTAGTTTTGATTGTTTGATATCTCAAAAATCCTAGCAGGTGCTTAAAATCCTAATTTATCAACATCTAAGCACTATTTTCTTCACATTTCAAAAATCCAAAATTCAAATATTACTAAAAACTTTGTGTAGCTTTTTAACATGAAAATATATACTCTTAAAATTTTTGAATCAAAATTTTATCAAATTACTTAAGATATATAGTTCAAAATATAACCATTAATTGAACAAGTCATTGATTGCCTATAGATTGCAAGCACTAATTTCAACTTCCAATATCTCTTTCATCCTATCTTAGAATTCATAAAGCTCTATATGTAAAATGTAGCCAAGAAAGTATTCTTTCCAACCCCAATCATTGATCCTTTATTATTTTTTTATAGGCTTGTATTATATTCCAAAGAGTGATAGTAGATACAAAATCAACACCTTAACTTTAAGCACCTATATCTCCTTCACAAAAATTCCAAATCATTCAATTTTTATACCAAAATTATATTTGAAAACCTAATCTTTTTTATTCTAATCTTTGATGTTCAAATGATCCCAAAAAATGACTCTAATTTCTAATAAGGCCTCAAATAGCCTCCTTGAAGTATATTAGACATGACTTTTTGCCAATAAAAATAGAAATTTCTATCATCCATTTCCATTCATCTACATGGATGGCCTAACTACTCTTGTTGGTACTAAGATCCCTTTTCAATCTTTTTTCTAATAAGATTAATATAATATGTGCTATAAACACTAAATAAAAGAAATAAAATAAGACTTTAAGGATCACCAATATCTAATAAAGGTGATTCAAAAGATATAAAAGTTATTATCAATATAAAATCAAATTCAAAATTTATTATCAAATAAAAAAATAAGGTTGTATAATCCTTAATAGTAGACTTTTTAAATAGACTTCTTCCAAAGTAGTAATTTAATCATATTTTATAACTAACTAAAATCTACTAAATATGACTCTTATCTAAGTGTTTTATAAATTATATATTAAATATATATGTACATTACTTTCACATCGTAGCCAAACTATAATACAATAATGTAGCACCATCTAAGATGATATACTAAGTTAGTACTTATTTATCATCTTTTTAAAACTACTATTTAGATGGCTAAAAAGATATAATTATAAAAAAAATTAAGTATATCTAATTGGATGTCTTAAAATTCTCACATACAAATTAATATTAATTAATAAGTTTAAATTAATTATTATATATTATAATCTAATTTAAATCATTAATCTATTTATTAATTAAGATTCATACATCCATTTAATCAACATTCATCTAATCTATACAATGGATATCATTGTGAGAATAAAATTCATCTTTTAATCCAAATTATAAGATGGCTTTATTTAAGAATTATTTATAATTTGTGGTATAAAATAAAAAGAAAAATAAATAGCAACAAAGGAAAAAAATGATATAAAACAAGTGAAATATGTGCAATTAAGTAATTACACACTATAAAACTAGTGATAATCTATTTATTAGATTTTTATCTAATAAAAAAAAAATTTAAAAATA
Source organism: Physcomitrellopsis africana (assembly GCA_036785485.1). NCBI lineage: Eukaryota > Viridiplantae > Streptophyta > Bryopsida > Funariales > Funariaceae > Physcomitrellopsis > Physcomitrellopsis africana. The sequence continues at coordinate 166,589 of JAWRVF010000406.1, read as the reverse complement.
AAAGTTATATTTTTAAGTAGATAATTCTTTTATCTTTTCAATGATATAAAAAAACATATAAATCCAAATTACAATGAATAAGTTATGATAGTTTAAAAATAAAAGATAAATAATGAAAAAATTAAGTGAGTAATTTTTACCTCAAGGATAACTTGCTTAAGAGATCATAAGTTTGAACCTCACCAAGGCTCACAAGTAGTGTATAAGGATGTCCTAGAGGAATCATGAGGCCTTAGTCTTATCTTCCTACCTACATCAAAGGTGCTACAATCTATATGGAACTTCTGCACCTTCTTTCTTATAAGGATTATATTAGCTCCTAGTCCTCCTATTTTCTACTAGTAGAACTAATATTTTTATATTTCTAATTTCACCATAGTATTTAAAAGCATCCAAATAGGCTACAAACCTTGTATGGCCTTCAAATCTTGTTCCATTTTTTCATTATAGCTCCCAAGGTGATAAAACTTATTTTTCCAAAGTCTCAAAAATTATTCTAAAAATTCCTAAAAAATTCTAAATAAATTCTAAATAAATTTTAAAAATATCTATATTATTTTTAAGATAATAATATCAATTTAAAATTATTTTATTCTACCTTGATGATTTTTCATGATGAAAAAATTAATTTAAAATTAATTTATTTTATCTTGGTGATTTTTTATAATAAAAAATTTAATTTATATCAACTAAAAATCTTATTTTTTACATAAATAACTAAATAGATATGAGGTTTATTTTTTATGCTTCTTATGTCTACTATGTAATATTTATAGATTTTTAATGAATAATACATGCAAATAAAAGGCCAATATAGATATTGATCTCAATAACTAAATACTAATTCTTTCAATTAAGAAAAAATAATAAACCAACTAAGATAATTACCTCCAAGACTTATTAAGACTCCCATTTTTATGATTTTTTTAAAATAAGACTTTTGTAACTTATAAATTCTTTTAAATTCTAATGAATATTTAAATGATCAATTAAAATTTTTAATCTTAATATTTTGATATTTAAATAATTTAAAAATTATAATTTTAACTAATTTATGAATTAAGATTCACTAGTAGGACTTACAATCATTTCAAATTTTCATCCATCAAATATATCACATCCAAATTTATAATTTTTTTCAAATATTATATCTATTTAAAAAATCATCTATTAATTTAATTATTCATTAAAATTAACTTTTATATCTTTTTTAATATTTCATCTAAGATTCATTTGTAATAATTGATTAATAGACTAACAATATTATCTAAAGAAGAACTAGAGGGATTTGGCACTTCTAAACCTATTGTTATATCCACTTTTATAATTTAACATACCACAGTTGATCTTAAGCTCTAAATTGAATCTAACTAGTCTTATTAAAAAGAAGACTTACACGCACATCAATCTTCAAAATTTTGCCTTCAAACTTAATTGTATGCATCCAATATTCTCCTTTAAAATTGATACTCTAATTTGACAAGGCAGCAGATCTCCTTCTACAAAATTGTGTACCACATCTTGGTCCTTGATTTTTTTTTAATAAATCTAAGCTTATTAAAGTCCTAACTTCCAATGGCACCTTTTTTCAAAAGTTAAGCTCTTGTATTACTATAATCCTCTTATTCTTGTCCTCCAAAGTTGTGCCTTCTCTTGGTTGCTTGAATTTAGAGTCAGCCAACCCTCTATCACAAGAATCAACACTCCTACTATGTTTTAACTCTAATATAATTAATTCTTAGCTTTTTAGAAACTAGACTTCATTGGCTTTTTATAAAAATAAATTTTTTTATTTTTTAGATTTTAAGCAATGAAAAAGAGTCTTTAAAAATTGAGCTACTAAATTATAAAGGTAATATATTACCTTTTACTAAATTGGAAGTTTCTTCTTTGTCCAAATTTTAAACTTTAAAATTTTTATGTTTATAAAATTAAAAATAAAATTCCTATCTTTATCTAATTTTTTAAGAATTAATTCTATAAAATAAAAGAAAAAATTAAAAAGACCAAAACTACATACAAAACCTACAAAAAAATTGGTATGGCTTTGCCTATCAATAAAAAAGAAGAGGTCCTGACCAAATGAGCCTATGAGACCTCTTATATTCTTATTCTAAGATCTAAAGGTGGTAGCCACATCTCCACCTTTGAATCCTAAGGAACCCAAATTAAGATCCACTACCCTCATTGATTCAAGAATCAAAATTTGAGATTAAGATTGATGGCAATCAAATAAGTTCTAAAAATATTTTTTTGACAAAAATAACTTCACCATTGTATTTAAAATATATTTTCTATTAAGGATTAATTACTCATATGCCTTAATCCATAAGAAATTATAATACTTATGAAGATTAAAGATATAGCAATTTGGATTGAATTTAATTTATTCCTAAATTACTTCTAATTTATTTCTAGCTTATTTATGATATCTTTGTTAATATAATTAGATTAAATAAATACTATAATTAAAAAAGATTATAAAAATATTAAAAATTAATACTAAATCAAATAATAATTTATTTATTATACTCACAATAATTATAAATATATCTTCAAAATACCAAAAAATAATGCATACTTTTAATGAATTAATGAATAATTTTAAGATATCTTAAATGATCCTAGTAGACTTGGAAATATATACCAAGATTTCACTAATTACATGCTTGCTATAAATGGTAGAATATATCATATACCTTACATCATAAAATAAATATGTGTTAGATTATCAATTACTTGTATCTTCTTTTCATTCAAAAGAATGGCTGATATCCATCTCTGCAATAACATAAAAAACTTCCCTCTAAAAGCCACACCATTAGAAAGACTATGTTTAATAAAAACTAAATTTTATCAAAACATATCCAAAAAATTCTCATTATATCTCCTCAACAAACTATTACTATACCAAATTTCATCTTTAGACTAATTAACACTACCAAATGATATACAACTAATGGATCTAATTGATTTTGAAATATACTATAAAAAACCAAGAAAAATAATAAAAAGTATATTAAAAGCTATCTCATAAGTATTCTATGTAACCAATTGTAATACAAATTGTACACAATTATACTATAACCACTAACTAAAAATTTGTTATCATAACAATTCATCCTACATAATCATACAATAAATCCAATACCACCACTATTATAAATACACCTTCTAAACCCCCAAAACACCATCTAAATCTATGCTACAAATTTAGCATCAAATTAAAAAATATTCTAATATATTTAATATTAAATCATAAATAATAAAAATAAAAAGATACCTTTAGTATAATAAAAAGATACAAATCATATCTATACAAATATCTATATTCATATAGAAAAAATTATACAATATAAAAAATCCAAAACATCATTTTTAAAATCCAAAATTCAAACATCCTACAATATAATATAATAATATTTATAAATTACTATACACAAAGGTAACATAACCACTATATTAAAATAATAAGAGAATTCTTCAAACCTCTACAAATCAAGGACATACAATATATAAATCTATCCACACAAATACTACTTATCTATATATCTAACTATGAATGTAACCTTATAAAAGATATAAATATAGACAATAAAACTATCATAATACAAGATAAAATCTATATATATATATATATATATATATATATATAAAATTAGACGATATATTATCACTATTTCAATTTATAGATTAAAATGGTTATAAAATCAATACCATAAAATAATTCCAAATCTACAAATTTTCAAACCACCTCTTTAAAATTTTAAAACATAAATTATATGGTTATATTAAAGATATAAATACAAAGTTCTCAAAATTGATCCACTTAAATTTGTACATCACTTGACACCACTATTACTTGATTTAATTATAAATATCTTTATAATAATCCATTCTTACTTCTCACCTCCCATTGTCTATTCAATTATACTAAAATACTAGCATTCATCTTTTGTAAGAGATATAATATTTAGATCACTTAAAGATACATTTTAAAATAAATGGTGTGGTATTAATTATGCCCATCTTATTTTTATACACCTTGAACAAGCAGTACACTAGACAAGGTATGCATCAAAAGAAGATCCTTCAATCATAACTATTTTAAACAATCAAGATATAAATTGATATTATAATACCATTCTACATACTATAAAATTTTAAAATATATATATTATAGCATACTACTTATTTAATATATTAAAATACTATAAACCTTTAATTCTATTAGAAATAAATGAGTCCAAAATAGAACCCTAAGCAATGTAAATATTATATATACACCACTAAAATAATATAGTAGGCAACTTCAACATGTTATAAAGATTTGCAGCAACATCAATTTCATATGATATGCCAATATATTTCATATAAAATGCACCACCTATACCACCTCAAACCAAAATCAAACACATAAAAAGAAACTAGAACTATCTTATATATTCTATTTATTCAAACAATATTAATATTTTATCTTCTCTTCTATCAAACTATAATAAAATATTTTCTTTAAAGTTCTTCCTAAGATATAGCTACTATACCAATGAATCATTCTATTTACAAAAAAAAATTATTAAAAGTATTTAAAAAGAAGAAATTATTTTATATGGAATCTAAAATTCAATAAAAGACATACAAATCCTAGAATGCCTCTTAAGGCTACAAAACATTTGAAGACCATGATTGGGACTACTATCCAACCTTTATTTTTAATATCATCAATTAAAGATTGGAATTTGTTAATTTTTTTTTTAACTTTAATTAAAAATCTATCATTGGTGTAGGTGAATTCAATGAATTGTACTATGATATTTAGGAGTATGTTATTTGGTGGGAAGTTATAGTAAGGTTTGCCGATTAAATATAATATATCTGATCTAAATTTTGAATTAATGGTATTTTTGTATAAAATAAGTACATAGTAATAATTATTTTGGAATTGTATTGTCCAAGGATAATTATTAAATTTTTTAATATTTATTAGTGAATAACATCTTTATAGTAGAAATAAAGCTAGTAATTTATATATTTTATTGATAACTTTGTTGTACCATTGAAGAGCATATAAGCCCATGGCACCATATATTAGGGACATATACTTTGGACATTCACAGAACCTTCTAAGACATTTGAGAAGCTTCCTAGTTGGTGAAAATCGATCAAGAAGCTTCTCAGTTAGTGGAAGGAGCTCAAATAGCTTCCCAGATAATAGAAGGAGTTCAAAAGGCTTCCCAATTAGTGGAAGGAGCTCAAGAAGCTTCTCAGTTGGTAGAAGCTACTTGAGAAGCTTCTTAGTTTGATGGTAGCTACGAGGAAAACATCCTAGATAGAAGTATATATAGGAGTTGAGGCTGAAGAGTTCTTCAATCTTGACAATGCATCTCTTAGAATTCTAACTTACCTTTCTTGGTGTTGGTCATGTATTCATCTGTTTAATCCAAGTTTTTGTTGGTTTTTTCTAGAAACCTTATCCTAATTCTAGTCTTTGGTTTTGTATTCTTGTGTCCTTGGCAATTTATAAAGACTCACCACATCTTTAATATCAGAGTTGGATCCTTTTTATTAGGGAGTGGATTATTCCTCTACTTGAAGGTATACCAATGCTTTAGTGGTTGCGGATTATCCTCCTCTAAATTGATATCTTCTTCATTGCAATATTAGAGCTTTGTCCTTCTTGTGAGAAAGTGGATCACTCCTCTCTTTGAAGGTCTTGAGCATCTTAGAGGTTGCGGATTACTATCTTCTAATCCGATATTGCCTTCTTATAGATTCATTTCTTCTTTCTCTTAGAATAGTTGGAGGCCAAAATATTAATATGACTGAATCTTCTGAGTCCAAGTTAGATGCGATTATAAGTGCTTTTACTACTTTATCTGTTAGGACTGTGGAGATTGAAGGGATTATTGTAAAGCTTTGTAACACTGCAATAATTAGAGTATCACAATCTAAACTACATCCACCCTCAACTTCTATGCTTGAGGATGTAGCACTATCTATACTATGTCAAGAAAATCCACATGTTTGACATCGTAAAGAGCCTCAAGTTAGTCTTTCAAAGAAATATGATGGAACACGTTCAAAGTTCAGAAGATCTGTCAATCAAATTTGATTGATAATAATTCTATAATCTAATATTTATCTGACAAAAGAATCATGAGTTGGATTGGTTGGCACGTTGCTTACGAGACAAGCACTATCATAGTTTGCTCTCTTATTTTAAAAAAAATCATCAATTTTGAATAATTTTGAAATTTTCATGGAATTATTTGCAGAAGCTTTTGGAAAATATGACAAGGCGCGGTGGGCAACAACTAAGATCCGAGCATTACGGCAAGGGGCACATTCTATATCAATATATATATCTAATTTTAGGCAATTAGTATGCGACATCAATTGGGATGAAAAAGTCTTAATGAGCCAATTTTATTAGGAATTAAGAGATGATGTGAAGAATTTATTATTATCACTTTCGGACCCACAATCGCTCAATGAAGCCATTAGCCAAGCCGTAAAATATGATAACTGATTGTTTCAATGTTGACAAGATCAACGTTTGTGGGCTTCAATAAGACAATATGCAACTCAATATATCCCTGGTACATCAACAAGTATTTTGAATTCATACTCAGAAGTAGAAGATATGCAGCTTGATGTGATACGATTTAAACCTCTTAGCCCATAAGAAAAGAAGCATCGAATGGAAGAAGGTTTATACCTATATTGTGGCAAGGAAGGCCATAAGGTTGGTTATTGATCAAAAAAACAAAACCAACACGTTACCAAAATCAGAAGTGCAATTGTTTAGGAAAATGATAATGTTCAGCCACAGTAGGGACCGTATGGCTAGACAATCCAACATTATAAAACTATTCAGGTTCCTCTCTTTCCACTCAACGTGCTTATTGTTTTACAATCCTTCTATACTTTGGCCCTCAGAAGCTTTAGACAACCGCCTTCTTAGATTTGGAGATATTTGCTTGTTTTGTAGATGAGGCATTTATTAAGCTTCATAAGATTCTTTTAGTACAAAAATCCAAACCTATTCATGTAAAGGTAATAGATAGATGATCTTTATCCTCGAGTAATGTCACCTACAAAACCATGCCTATAAAAATGTCGTTTAAAAATCTCAGAAGCCAGATTATATTCAACGTTATTAGAATTCTTTTGAATCTTATTATTCTTGAGCTATCTTGGTTGGAGAAACATAATCCATCTATAGATTGGAGGTTATGAAGAGTAACATTTCCGATAGAGATCCTTACAAGAAAGATTCGTAAAAAGCCACAAATTAGTAAATCTTTATTTGTTGGAGCAAGGGCTTTCATAAGATCAACCAAAGAAGGTACACCATTTGTTATTTATGCGTCTCTAATTCCAAAAGATATGACTTCATCAGCAAGTATTCTAAAGCAATATAATGAATTTTAAGACGTTTTACAGAAGAAAAATACTGATTTATTACCGGAGCACTGACCCTACAATTGTCCTATAGATCTTCAAGAAGAGATGCAACCATCTTTTGGCCCAATCTATAATCTTTCTCAAAATGAGCTTGTGGTATTGAAAGATTATATTAACAAAAATCTTACAAAGAACTTTATCAGGCATTCAAAGTCCCCAACATACGCACCTATATTTTTTGTGAAGAAGAAGGATGGTTCCTTATAAATGTGCATTGATTACCAAGGGTTGAATAAAATAATGGTAAAAAATTATTATCCACTACCGTTAATTTCAAGACTCTTAGAACAACTCGGCCAAGCCAAGATCTATATTAAGATAGATCTTCACAGAGCATATAACCTAGTATGGATTAAAGAGGGAGTTGAATAGAAGACTACTTTTTGAACAAGGTATGGACATTTTGAATATAATGTCATGCCTTTTGGACTAACAAATGCACCCACTATCTTCCAGCATTTAATAAATGATATCTTTCAAGAATATTGGGACAAGTTTGTGGTGATCTATCTTGATGATATCTTGATCTACTTGAAAAATCTAGAAGAATATGAAGGGCATGTCAAGCAGGTATTACAAAAGCTGCAAGATATGGGTTTGTATGCCAAATCAAAAAAATGTATATTTCATCAACCAAAGATGGAATTTTTAGGATACATTGTATCTACTGAGGATTTGACAATGGATTCCAAGAAGGTAGAGGCGATTATGCAATGGGCCATTCCAAAGACGGTGAGAGGTGTACAATATTTCATTAGATTTGCTAACTTCTATTGGATCTTCATCAAAAATTACTCTCAAGTTGCTGCCTTTCTAACTCAATTGACATGTAAGGACAAATTAGAATCGGGACCTCAAGCAGAGAAAGCATTCCAAGACTTTAAGATGGCATTTATTACAGCTTCAATATTGGTGCACCTAGATTTCACAAAGACATTCTATTTGGAGACTAATTCTTTAGATTTTGCACTAGGGGCCATACTTTTACAAATGGATATAGACGACAAATTCCATCCTGTTGCATTTAATTCTCAAAAGTTTTCTACTGCTAAAATTAATTATGAAATCTACAATAAAGAACTTCTTGCTATTGTGGATTCTTTTCAAAAATGGCATCATTTTCTTGAAGGAGCAATGCATCTTATGACTATATATACAGATCACAAGAATTTAGAATATTTTATGTCAGCTGAGGTTCTTAATCGTCGCCAAGCTCGATGGAATATGTTGTTATCTTGATTCAACTTTGTCATCATTTATCACCTTGAGAAGCAATAAAGATTTTCCGATGCTCTATCAAAGAGATCATATCTCATACTAAGAATAGAGGAGGGAGCGTTTGATCAACAATATACAACTTTGTTAAAATCGGAATAATTCCGCCTTTGTGCTAGTATTGCATCAGTGCCTATGGATTCTAATTTCTTCAATGAGGTGCGTGTTGCAATTATTAATGATGCTTTGATTTTTGATATCAAATAGCATTTGAAAGAAAATGTTGATAAATTCAAATATGAGGAAGATCTTTTATACTTTGAAGAATATTTGTATATCCCAAATGGACCAATATAACTACGCATTCTTTAATCCCACCATGACTTTCCTGCTACGGATCATTTTAGATTTAACAAGACCTTCAAACTTATTTGAATATGTGGCTTCAAATATGAAAGTCAGTAAAGGACTTTGTGCTCTCTTGCGACACTTGTTCAAGGTCCAAGAATCCTCAAAATTGCCCTTATAGACTGTTATAATCTTTATCCATTCCAAGACGGTCATGGTCCTCTATCTCAATGGACTTTATTATAGATCTACCACCATCCAATTCATTAGACAGTATCTTTGTAGTGGTTGATCAACTTACAAAGATGGCTTATTTCATCCCCTACAAAAAAATTCGGTCTAGTAAAGAAATGGCAAGGTTTTTTTTCAATTATATATATATCGATACCATGGCTTATCAAATGATATTGTATCCGATCAAGGACCCCAGTTCATATCTAAGTTTTAGAAATAACTTTTTGAAATATTGAAGGTAGATATTAAACTTTCTTTGGCTTTCCATCTTCAAATTGATGGCCAAACAGAACAAGTTAATCAAGTGTTGGAGTAGTATTTACAATGTAGCATTAATTATCAACAAGATGATTGGACCTCATATCTACCATTAGTGGAGTTTTTATATAATAATATTATTTATGCTTCAGCTCAACAAACACCATTTCATTCCAACTATGGATATCATGCAAAGCTTGGCCTATGAAGCATACCAAAGAACAATAATCTTGTAGGTGAAGGATTTGCAAAATAGCTATCGGAATACCAAACAACCTTGAAGCTTCAATTACAAATAATTCAAGATACTTACAAAGCATCTATAGATAAATTTAGGAATCAATTGTATGCTTTTCATATTAGAGATAAGATATGGCTTCTTCAACAAAATATCAAGACTAAACGACCATGGGATAAGTTGGACTATTGAAGGTTGGGGCCATTTTCTATCTGGAAGCAAATCAATCCAGTAGCATATCAATTGGAGTTACCATCCGCCATGAAGGTACATCCAGTTTTTCATATCTCTCTCTTAGAATCTTATAGAGAATCACACATTCCAGAAAGAATACAACAATCACCGCCTAGTGTTGAAATTGAAGACCATGAAGAATACGAGGTTGAAAAGGTACTTGATTCATGATGAAGATGGAGCAAATTAGAATATCTTGTCTATTGGCAGGGCTATGACATTAATGAGTGCACATGAAAACCGGTTATAAATCTCGCCAATGTACCTCAAAAGGTACAAGAATTTCATCAACTCTATTCCCACAAATCCAAATGTATTTGATGATAATTTTTTAGTGAAGATTGGATCCACGGAATACTCATAAAGAATAGAAGAGTTAAACTAAAGCCTTCATTAGTATATAGTCATCCAGAAAAGAGTAGTAGAAGCAAGTTAGTCACCATGTCAAATCTTCAAGCATTGAGAGAACAAAGACTTAGAAGATTTGTTTGCAATACAAGCTTCAAGTAAATCAGTATATGTTTCACAGCCTTCAATTGAGCAAAGTGAAGACAATACATTCTAGCACCAATTATGACCATGGTTGGAACCATGAGGAGCAAGACTCAACCATGTAAGTCTCGATTCCAATGCTTGAGCTTTAGTAATATTGCTTGAGCTTGGAAAGGTGAATCCTTTTAATCCTGAGATTTTATTTGGAGGATGTTTTGAAGGCTGCAATGAAGATCAGATCCTCGGATGGAATATCTCAACAACAAAGGTAATAGCTCAAGGCCATAGGCAATTTCTTTGAGGACTAGTAGAACCTAATGCCCAAGAACAGAGAACAAAATATATAGCTTCACTAGTACAGTGTATTCTTGATTTTTTATATATGTAATAAGACTGAGCTCCTCTTGGAACTCATCGCTAGAGAGGGAGGTGATGTTAGGAACATATACTTTGGAGGTTCACAGAATCTTCTAGGACATTTGAGAAGCTTTCTAGTTGGTGAAAGTCAGTCAAGAAGCTTCCCAATTAGTAGAAGGAGCTCAAGAAGCTTCCGAGATAGTCGAAGGAGCTCAAGAGGCTTCCCAATTAGTGGAAGGAGGTCAAGAAGCTTCCCAGTTGGTAGAAGCTGCTTGAGATGCTTCTTAGTTTGATGGTAGCCGCTCAGGAAGCATCCTAGATATGAGTATATATAGGGGTCGAGGCTGAAGAGTTCTTTAGTCTCAACAACACATCTCTTGGAGTTCTAATTCACCTTTCTTGGTGTTGTTTGTGTATTCATTTGTTTAATCCAAGTTTTTGTTGGTTTCTTCTAGAAATCTTATCCTAGTTCCAGTCTTTGGTTCTGTATTCTTGTGTCCTTAATACCATACATATTCTATCTATTAAAATCTTTAAAAAAAAAATTAACATCAAAAAATCAATTTTTAAAATAATATTAACTAACATTAATACCATCGCAATTAAATACCTCATCTACAATATTTTTTATAAAAAAAATAGAAAATAATCAACTAATAGCAATTTTTAGCAATTCATAGATTTACATATGATTTCATGTCTCTTTTTTTTTTATCTTTTCTTCCATCTTTATTAATTTATGAAAAAAGGCCTTTTTTAAAAAAAGAGAATTATCTCTACTTTCTAAACCATGGCTTTTGGTCACAAATACAAAGATAGAGAAAAATAAGCTCTTTATTTACAAAGGACCTTTAGAGACCTTTATTCTTCTTCTTCTTCTTCTTCTTCTTTTATTCTAAGCTTTAATTGCAACATTAAGATATAGATGTTTAAAGTACTATTTAAAGAAACATCTTTGAAGTAATAAATATAAAATCTTTAAAATATATTTGGAAGTTGAATTTTTTTTTAAAAATATTATTAAAAATATAAATTTATAAAGACTTATAAAATATAATTATAATATATATAATCAATAATAAAGCTATCTATATATATATATATATATATATATATATATATAATATATTTAAATATTTATTATATAATATCAAGAGACCAAAGATTTTATGTTTAAAAATAAAATATAAGAGATGGTTTGATAAAATTAGGAATAAGTTTGATTTTGCTTCTATATATATTAATTAGTAAAAATGTCATATGAAGGCTTTATAAGACCAAGAAGCTTTTAGAATAAGTATCTAAGTTATAGGATGCTTTTGTAATTTCTTCAATCTAACAAATTTCTAAAAAGAATTTATATGACTATGTGGTCTATCAAATAATACTTATAGATCCAACCTACTATAATATTTTACAAGAAAGATTTTATTTATTTTACTAACTTCTAATAACTTCTAATTATTTTTATTTATATCTATTTAACTAAGTAATACAAGTATTTGTTTTTAGAATAATATTAAATATTTTATTTTAAAATAGATCTCTAAAATCTAAATAAAATAATGACATATAAATCTCAAAATTTAAATATGTAATTGAAAATATATTTGTCATTTAGTTTTATATTAAAAAAAATTATTTAGTATTATTTTTATAATATAAAAAAGTTAATATTTTTTTGAATTTTTTAAAAATTAGATATAATTATAAATATAAAAATAAAATTTTTAATCTATATGTAATTTTAAATTATAATATTTAAAAGTTATTAAAAAATTATTTAAAAATAAATAATAATATATAAATAGTAAAACAAATAACAATATTAATATCTATCTTTTTATTGTATAGATGATAGGATATATATGTAATAATAATCAAATAAGTATACAAATTTTTATAATAAAATTATAAAAAATTATATTCTAAATTATATATAACTAATGGATTATTAAATTTTAAATATAATACCATCATATATTAGAATAGATATAAATTTATTATATATATTTAGATTACATGTATGTAAGGTCTAAAAACAAACCAAAACCAAAAGATTTGTATAGTTGCAATCTTTTTATTACAATTTTTTTTTATTTTTTTTATAAATGTATATTTTTTTTATAAATGTATATTTTTTTAAAAAAAATAAACTTTTTTAGTATTGATAAATTATGCTTACAAGATATTTATTCTTCTTTTTATTTTAAATATTATACAATATACAATTTAATAATAAATCACAACACAAGGTCTCTAATGCCAATTTAACTTTTAATTTTGAGTTTATTTATTTTTTGCTTAAGACTTTTTAAAATTTTTAAATTAAATTGAATTCAATATCAAAGATAAAATGATGTACTTATTTCAATGCATATTAAAAAATATACAAAAAAATAAAATTATTATTTTATCACATTATTAAGTACTCTTAAGAATTAATTAATAAGTACATGCATATATTTGTATATATACAAATACTTATGTAAAATTCGAATTCAAAATAAAATACTAGTTCATAAAGTAAACACTTATCAGTTTTGATTTTTTGGTTATTCAGACTTAATACTTAAGAAATAATTACAAAAATTTTGAATAAATTGGTTATGTAGTAATTTACAATGCTTAAGTTTAAAATCATAAATGACAGAAATAATTGTGTTTAAATCAAACTAGACTCAAAGATAGATGATGCTAAAACAACCTAAATAAAAAATTAACAAGAGTGTGAATGGTTTTATCTTGAAATTTTCACCTTCATGTAAACTAAGTTTACCAGCAATTCTATGGTACAAAATTTTCATTTAAATTATTTTAGAATTCATTTTTTATTCTGTCAATAACTTTGTCAAAAAGGATTTTGAATTGAGTGAAGGTAACGGACTATCATTTTTAAAATTCTCAGTATTGTTAATAACATTTCAAATCTGCACAAATATTCCGAAGGGTTGTAGGCATTTCTACATAACTCGTAACAAAATTGAATCCTGGTTTTAAGTAAGTTTGAAGAAAGAGTTAAATGCCAAAACATACAGCTAATAAGTTTTCTACGTTTATTATCAAAATTCTAGTTTTGTAACGTCTGTGGTCTTTAAAAGTTGAAGATTACAAATTCTAAAATATGTTTCATATGAAATAAATGTGAAAGATAAAAAGGTATAATATTTTTATTTAATTTTTGAAAAATCAATAAATAAAAACAATAAACATGAAAATATAAATGTGTTATTCATTTAACAAAATCATATTGTTATCTATGTGATGAGTCTATTTTTAATTACCAGATGATTGAACCTTGATAATAATTTAAAAATGTATAATCTATTATATTATACACAAATTTTTTTAAGTACGTAGAAACAAGGGGGGGAGGTTGTGGAGGGGGTACCCTAAGCGCGGGTGACGCACCTGCGGAGAAACTTCTCCCAGGGAGTGGCGTTGAGGAGGACGTTGAAGGGGGCGATGGAGTGGAACCACGACAGCCCGTCGGGGAAGATTGGGAAGCGCCAGTCCAGATTCCACGCGCGGGACGAGCAATCGAACACGGCGCCCTGCGACACCCCGTCCGACCTGCGGATCCAGATCTTGTCCTGGAAATTGTACGCCTGCAAATCGTCCCACGACCGAACCTGGAAGTGCGCTTTCACACACGGCTCCGGCATCGTCGCCACCTCCACCCACGTCTGGCTGTCGAAATCGTACTGCAGGATGTCTATCGTCTTCCACTCCGCTTCGTGTGCGTTGAATCGTCCCGTCAGGGCTCGCAGTCGGTGATCCTGCTTCGGCGGGTTGTTGTTCAGCTCCAGCGGCTCCGTGAAGCCCTTTAGCGGCCACAGGGAGCTGTACAGCGGCCGCCTTGGTGCGTAGCACACACACCTGTCGCTGTGGTTCAGATGGTACAGGTCCCCCTGCAGGCTCGCCGCTTCGTGATCGGCTTGCGCTTTCCGACCGGCGGCTCGGTGGATGTGGAAATCGACGATGTTCGCCCCCTTTTGATCGTTTGCCATTGTTTTGTCTGACAAGAAATGTGGCCGGTTGAGCTACTATAACAGGGTTCAGAATCCGTAATGCTTAGGGTCTTACTTGGCAGTATGAAAAACGCTGTTATCAAACACTAATTATTTTTTGTTTCGAATGGATCAGTCCGGAATGGTTCAAGGTTCGGAGCTTATCTAACAGGTAGATTATCAGCTTCACCAGCTTGGCTGCTCCGCTGCACCCTCCAGTCAACCTTCAGCTCTTCCCTGCATCCACTGGACACAAACTAAGAAAAACATGTATGTATGAACCAAAACACACAGATATTTCCTCAAGCTTGCACCAAAGAGCTCCCGATCTCGAAAGTTTCGGATCAGTTGGGGGGCCTTGCAGCCAAGGCTCCCAACAAAGCGTCGCGGTTCAACACCACCTGTTTCGTATCGAGTCTTACGGAGGCTGCAGATTTAGATGCATCGAACGAAGACGAAGACGATGGACCGTCTAGATGAGAAACGAAACTGAAGAATCTGCTCCACATTCTCATCGATGCGGCGTTGGAGAAGTTGCACATTGAGTCATGACGTTTGCAAGGAGTTGCAACGCTGGTGGCTCTTGAGGCAACCAGTGGCATTGCTGGGTGGGACAATCTCATCGCCAATCAGTCTGTCTAGATCTGAAAACGTAGAGTCGCCACACATCGCTGCAGTCACCATGGAATTCAGCCTCCATGGAATGCAGTCACCATGGAGTTCTCGGCGTGACTGCACATTCTCGGAGCTCCTCGTGAACTTCTGATTTCATACTCTGCCTTCTCATCTACTATAGTTAGTGTACGATACAGACTCACAAGTTGTAACGAATTTCACGGTGTCTAACAAACTAATATTTTGGTGTGACCCTGATAACATGGACATACTAGGTAGTAGGGGTTGCCCCAATTTAACATGAGTTTTGTTTGCACAAATTTGTTTAGGTTCTCAAGTTTCAATCAATAAGGTTATATTATCTTCCAAAATATTTGTGTACTTTGCATACCCAAGACCCAAGGCAATGTGACCTATCTGTTTACACTCATCTATGTAGGCTTAGAACTCTCCCTACAATAATTAAAGTGTAAAATAAATCTAACTTAAAAATCAATGTATATCACTTTAGAAAGAATATTAATATAATATTGATTATTTTTGCAATTATTGAATTTTTATATCAACCTGAATTTAAATTAATAAATTATTTATAATTTGACTGCTTTATAGTAGATGATAATAATTTATTATGTACAAATATATTTTTTATTAACATAATTAAATATCTTTTTTCTATTGAAGTTTCTGATTTAAATATACAAACTTATCCAGATTAGATGAAACAAAGTTTATAATTTAAATTAAAATTTTATAAACTTACTAAGAAGTTCTAAATTATAATGAAGTTCTTGCCATTATTATTAGTAATATTTTGAAGATCAAAGTTTTTTAAAAAATCATTGAATCTTTCCATATCAATTATAAATATATTTGCATCAGTTACATCATAAATTTGCATGATTTTTAAAAGTAATGTTTAAAAACTTACATCTCATTTGCTGTAATACTACCTTTATTTTTGTACTATTGGTTTGAAAAAAGATACATAACTAATCATTAGACTTATTTATAATTTACCATAGAAAATATGACAATGAAAATGTTTCATTAAAAAGACTTTAAAAAATTCCTAAATTGTTGAATAATCTTTGATATCAATTAATATGATTTAAACATATTTATAAAATATAATAGTTTATATAAAGAATCATCTGTATATCTAGAATTTAGACTTTTTAATATATATATATATATTCTTAGATGGATATTTAAAGAATCTAAAATTTCATACAAAATGATAGTTTTAAAAACAAAGAATAGAATCAAATATAATAATTTTTCAAATGATATATATATATATATATATATATATATTTGTTATTAAATATGTATCTTATTATTACAAAAAATCAAAAAAAAAAAAAAAAAAAAAAAAACAATATTTTGGTATCTTCTAGGATTACTTGCAATTAAATAAAAACAAAAAAATATTTATTAAACTAATAAAATACTGTATTTTAAAAAATAACTGTTTCAAGAATTTAATCATTATCTTTTTATTTTATTTTTAATTTTCAGAGTACTTTGAAAACAAAAATTGACAAATCAAATCATTGAAATTTAATCCAATGTGCACAATGTTAAGTAGATAGTAAAGACCAATTTACAATTTTATTTAATAAGTTTACAATTTTCAATTTATAATTTTATTTAATATGAATCATCTTTATTTAATAAAATGATTTAAACAAAATTTACTAATTATGTAATGATAATGTATGTGTGTATATATCTATATATATATATATATATATCCACACACACACACATATATATATATATATATAAATAAGCAATTCATTATCTACATAGTTAAAACATTTTACAAAGTGCTTTATAACATTTCTATACCAAAAAAGCAAAAGTGAATAAAGAGCCGGTGAGAGCGTGAACTTCGGATTTATGAGGGAGAGGCGAATTTGAATGGGGGTTCAAGTTTACCGTTCCATGAGAGCCCATTGGTAAGATGACCGTTTACTAGTAAGTCTGTTGAGTCACCACCATCCCATCCGTCATAAAGGAGAAAGGACTGCAGTGCTCGTGGTTCAAGACTATGCCATCCTCCCCCCCCCCGCAACCCCGCCTGTACCTCATTTATGTTATTGTTGTTGCACTCTGTCGTATTCCCGAGCGCTCTTGAGTTGTTGCATCGCCTGCTTCGCTGTGTGTATTGTACCGGCGTCTTTCTTGGATTTTATGGAGGATCTGCAGCTCTGTCGTGGCTTTCACTGAGACGGACTGGTGCATTGACCTATCCTCGCCTGTTGTGAGTTGAGAGAACGCGGCGCTCTTGCAATTGTGTTCCTTATCGAGTTTTTCTTCTCTGTGGAATTCATCGTGCGGAGCTCGTATCGTCGCAATGGCCTGCCGGAGCTGGTGTGTTTCTTTGGTGATCGCCGTGATTCTTGCTCTCATGTCGCTTGGCCTGCAGAGTGCCATGGTCATGGCACAAGTTGCTCCTGCACCAGGTCCCGGGTCGGCTGAAGCCCCTACCTCTGGAGTGGCTAGCGGCGCTTTTGCTACCAGCATAGCAGTCTTCCTCTCCAGCTTGTCGGCTTTCGCGGTGGTGTTCGCTCAGTGGTGAGGTGCGGTTCGGTTCTGTTCGAAATCGACGGGTGAATGTTCTTAATTTTCGTCTACCTCAGGAAGTTCTCAGAGTTTCTCTTTGCATTTTCTCATTTTGCCTTTTCGGATGTTTTCGGATGCTCCGTAGCGTCTGCATGAGAGGAATGATGCCCACGAAGCGGCCAACTTAATGCAGTCGATTCAGTTGATTTGCTAGCTTTTGGAGTTTTCTTTGATTTGATAAAAGCTTGTCGATAAAAACAGACTTTTGATACTGGATGTTGCCGTTGAGTTGATAATGTACGCCAAGGCTTGGCGAACAGAGAAACAACTTCATTACTGCCAAGTTGCCAGAGTATGGTTGTGACTTTGTACATATTCTTGTTAGATGCGAGAAGCGCTAGTTTATCCTCCACACTGCTGATGTAAACTTTGCATCTACATCACAATATAGGTTCTTTTTTTGTATCCTTCACCGTTTCGAGGACCGTTGGTCGTAAGGTTGCTTGAATGGTAGTAGTGCAGCATTCGAGTGGCCTGCGCATTATAGATGGTTTTGTCCGAGGCTTAGAATTTTTTTCGTCGTGGTTTTTGTCTGTAAGAGGCTGTAAACTATCTACACCATCTCCCGCGACTAGCATTACCCTTACCATATTTCAGAGGCTTAAAACTACAAAAAAAACAATTCATATGAAAGCTGTTTTCTTGAGTTTTATCTTGTATTAAGATAGATTTTAGGAAGAAAAAATTATTAGTAAGATAATTCATCAGAGTGAAGGTGAACCGACGTCCAATTGGCATAGTCGGTGAGGTATATGCTTCTTCCTGCCCTTGTACATGTACGTTTGTAACAGCATGTTCGGAGTCTAAAGTGTTAAAAGTAGATGCAAAGTTTAAATGTGTTTCTGTGACATCAGCATGATATTACGCCACTCTAATCGACAGCTCAGCGGGGGTTCTTTGATCTGGAAATGCGAAGGGCGTCAGTTACCAGGTCTTCCATTGACATAAACGCTAACTGATCGTCAGTCGTGATTTGCGTATATACACATTTCTCCTCAATAGCCGGCTCTGGCAGTTCACTAACTCGTATTTCCACTGTACCAATTATGTTAGAACAGAGCAGATCAGAACAGTACCACGGGGCGATCTGAGATAGTAAAGGAGTCTTTGCAATAGAAACATGCGTTCTTAGCTCGTTTTCAACGTTTTATGGTTTGAGCGTATCGCTTGTTAAAATCTATTTTTTTGAGGTTTACTGTATGCTAAATATAAATCTCAGAAACAAAAAATATTCAAATTACATTCTTTACAAGATAACAGTGTTCAGTAGCAAAAGAATTCAATTATTACAATTATTTTAATAAAAAACAGAATAGAAATATGAGAAAATGAAGAACTCTTTTGATGTTTACAATGCAACACAAGTACATGTAAATATGCGATTAATGAATATAGAATAGATTCTACTTATTGATGTTTCAGAAACATTAAATTTATATATCTTTATTAAATTAGTATAGTTTTAATCCTAAAGCCATCACTAGTATAACCGTTGCCTTCCAATCATGCAAAACATGTGCAAGTTTTAATGAAGATCAGAATTGAACCGATGTTTCAATAAAAAATATTCTCATCCTTATGATTTAACTCATATAAATGACAGAAATATTCAATTGAGGCAACATTACAATAATTGAATTTGCAGGATTTAGTAATAGAGCTTGAATGTGTTTATATTGATTGCAATCATAAAAAAAAAATCAAATTATATCTCTATTTAACATTTAATTATGTACTAGTTTGACTAAACTAAAATAATATAATATTTTTTCAAATATTAGCTCTTAAAATAGTGCTCTAAAACAAATATATATATATATATATATATATATGTGTGTGTGTATATATACACATAACTTCTAATATGCTTGTAGTCTTAATCTAGAGTATCAAATTATTTTGATAAAGTGATAACAAATGTTTGTTTTTTTAGAAGCAGTTTGTTTTTTTGTTTTATTTTCTGTTTTTTTTGAATTATCAATTTCAAGATTTAGTTAAAATAAGTGTATCTTTGATAACTACCATGATTTGCCAAGTCATTATATATATATATATATATATATATATTAAAATAATTAGTTATATCTTTTATAATTTTAATAGTATAAATATATTATTTAAAAAATAGAACATATATATATATATATATATATATATTGATTTAAATCATGTATGGTATCTATGATTTTTAATTTTTTTTAATTACCAAAATTAATACTTAGATTGTTGATAGAGTAGTATATTATTGAACTAATCCAAATAATTGACAAAAATTAGACTTATTTTAATTTTTATATAATTAATTTTGGTCATAATTTATTTAAATTAAGTAATATTTTTAAATACTAATTCTAGTATTAAAAACACTTATAATCTTAGCTATTGTAAATTATAGTTGTAAATCAAGTAGTTTTACAAATCTACCTTAAATCCTTTTACTAAAAGTTATTTAACTTTTAGAAGACATTAAAATATCATCAAACTAAAAACTACATTAAATTTTAAGATTTTGATGTTTTTAGACAATAAACAAGTTTTCTTTAGTTTAAAATTTATTACTCTTTTAAAACAACATGTTGTATATATATAGACTAAGTATTTTATTTTTTGATTTTTAATCTGTAGATTATATATATATATATATATATATACATATCATTGGAAATTTAAAAATTTAAGAAATATAATTAAGCATTTATTTTTATGTACAACAAATAAATATTTTAATATTTTTAAAATCATGAATATATTTGCTTTAAATAAACAGAACATGACTTATGAATCATAATTTATAATTTACATCAAAGTTTTCTTTAAATTTTTCATATGAATAAATAAACAAATAAATATTATTTTTAGTTTAATAAACTAATTACAAACTAATTGCCAATAAGTTAATAAGAAAATTTACTCAATTGATGAAATTACTTTAGGTAGTTGTAATCAATTTAATTGGATTTTTTCAGTTGAAACTAAAGTAAATCAATTATAGTTACAAAAAATCAAATTTTGTAATTATATTTATATAACATTATGCAAGTTGTTTTCAGATATATTATTTCTTAAAAATTTCACAATTTCAAAACATGCATGTTTTAAGATATAAGATTTTATTTTTTATTTTTTATTTTTTATCATACAAGTTCATTGAATTTTATATAATTAATTTTTTTTTTTATCAAATTTAAATTATTAAACCGTATTATTATTATTATTATTATTATTATTCTTATTATTATTAATTATCTATTAGAAATTCTAAATCCAATCAACTCCAAATCTCAAGTCCTACCAATCCTAAAATACTTTAAAAAAATCCTAAACAAATCGTAGCAAATCCTAATCAAGTTATAAAGAAATCTAATAAAATCCTAAAAAGTCCTAAAGAAATCTCATTAAATCCTATATAATCCTAAAATATGGTTGAAAATCTTTTTAACAACAATGTTACACATAAGGTCCTTGCCAAATTTACTTCAATATGAAATTTTTTTGTAAGGTAAAGTTTTTGTACTGGTTTTAGACTATGTTTGAAGCTTCTTTCAAAAAAAATTATAAGATTATATTTTTTCATATTATTTTTAATTTTTTTCAAATATTCTCAGAATTTTAAATTTATGCTTAGTTATTAATTATCAAGTAATTATCTTGGATCATTAAAAGAAATATTATATAAACTTATATCATTAATATAAAAAAAATTATAAAAAAAATAGAATAAAATAACTTTTTTTTATTATCATAGAGTTTTAATTAAGATTTTTGCTTTTAAAACTTATGGATGTGGAATACAATAAAATAAAATAAACTATGATTATAATTAAAAGATAATATATAAGTAATATATATTTTTAATTAATGATATGTATAAATATCTCTTTTAAAGCCTAATATTTTTACAAATTTAGATTCTTCAAACATATCAAGTTCTTAAACACTTTTAACAATTTTTTCAATTTCTAATACTTATGGAAGCACAATTCTTTCAATACAAGTAAATTTGTTGATTTACTTGGAATGTCTTCCAAATCCTCATATTTTCAAATGCTTAGCTTCTTTACACATGTCAAGGTTCTTAATCCTTTTGGCAATTCTTTCAACTTTTTCTACTTTAAAAAATTTAATACTTCTAATATAACCAATTTCTCTACTTTACTTTAAAATTCCTCCAAATTATCATATTTGCACATATTTATCCTCTTTACAAATGTCAAGCTTTCAAATCTTTCTTCAAACTTCTGCAACTTGTTTCTCAAGTAGAACCACAATTCTTCTAATGCAATTAGATTCTACAATTCAATTAGAAATCTTCCAAGGCTCCATATTCTAACATGTTTCACTCTTTTAAATGTCTCAACCTTCTAAGTCTTTTTAGAAACTTCTTCAATTTTCTACAATCTAAAAAATTCTATTCTTGTAATCCAACTAAATTTTCCAATCTACTTGAAAACTCTTCTAAAGTCTCACATTCCTATATGTTTAGCTTCTTTAAATATTTCAAGCTTTCAAATCCTTCCGGCAACTTCTTTAACTTACTACACTTTGAAAAATCTAATTCTTCCAATGAAACTAGATTCTCTAATGTATTTGAAAACTCTTCCACAGCCTCATATTTTCTTATATTTAGTTGTTCTATAGATATTAAGTTTTTAATCCCATCAAATATCTTCTTCAATCTATTATACTTGATAATATTCAATTCCTTCAAAGCAATTGAATTTGCCTATCTTTAAGGAAGTTCTTTTAATTTAATGATAATTTTTAAAATAAAGGATAATTAAAAATATCATGCTATGTAAGTTGGTTGTTAATTTTTTTTATATTTGTATAATTTATTAGATACAAATTTGTTAATGGTAATAATTTGTATGTATCATTTGAAAATTATTTAAAAAAGCTATAATTATTAAGGTGAATTATACATATTTGGCTAAAAGTCTTATATTTAATAATATTTTAAAATCCATTAATAATATCTTTTTAAATTTTAACTATATGATTTTTATTTGAAAAATACATGATTAAACATCAAAGTTAAAATTTTGTTCTACAAGAATTGAAATAAAGTTGAAATCTTTATATAAGTGAAAAATCAACAAACAAAGATGTGTGTAGTTCATAGTATTTATTTTTGAATTTTTTTGATATTTTAATTTTAATTTTAATTTTAATTTCATGAAAGATAGGTCTTCAATAGATTTTATATCTTATAAAAATAAAAATAAATTTGATATTAAAATATCTATTTTTAATAAAAAAATTATCAACACATAAATTTACAGATATGAAAAATATAAGATTTGATAAGTCAATAATATAACACTTATCTTTTGATTACAATCATTGAATATAGTCAAATACAAATCTCAATCTTAAGATCTCCTAAATTCTATTACCATAAGTATACAATCTATATCATATAATTGATTATGTATGTACAAATTTCCATCATCATTTATAATAAGTAATGATTTATCTTTAAGATTATTAAGGACTTGTTTGAAAATTCTAATATCATTATTTAAAATACATAATAGTCTTCTTTTAGATATCTATCCAGGATAGGAATTATTATATTATATTATATATATATATATATATATATATATATATATATCTAAAAATATAGTTTTTTTTTTTAATCAATTTTAAGATTATAAAGGCTAATTCTTAATATCTTTCAAATTTTCTCATCTTCACTTCCATCATGTCTTTTCTACAACAATCTATACAAAATTTGTTCTCATATTTTTAGTTGTTGGTTTTCATGCAAGTGACCATGACTTCCAAACTCAATGAAAGTCCATCATAAGCTTTAATAATCTTCTCAGCTATGTCTTTCAAATATAATAAACAAGCTTCATTGGTTGCAAATGTATCCATAAAAAAATAATTCCATAGATTTAATTCTATCAAGGATTTTTATATCCACTCTCCTATGTATAGATATATAGTATTTTAAAGAGCTCTAAGTGTAATTGGTTGTAATTAATTTACTACCATCATCATCTTTAAACTTATCAATGGCCAATAGCTTATTCAATTGACTTTTACTTCTCTCATCATTCAAGACAATGGAAACCTTCTTTATTTTTTTAATATGTTTTAAGATATTTTGTCCTTCTTGCAAAGAATATACTTGAGGTTGCTCATGTAAATCTTCCAACTTATTTTTTAATATAAGTCTATATTTTTCATCTTTCAAGCTATCTATAAAGCATGTTGCTTCAAACTTGTGGAAGATTTGGCTATTTAGAGCCTTGGCCAATGTTGACTTATCAATTTCACCTATTTCAATGATCTCCAAACTACTAGCATTTTGTAATATACTTTCTAATTTAATTATTTATTTTTTTTCCATACCAATTAGTTTCAATAATCTATTAATTTTTACATTGACTTGTGACAATTTATAAGCTTTTAAATTTAAGTATTACAATAATTTATATAGATTATAGTAATTCTATATCTATCAAGATTTAAATCATATATTATATTATATTATAATATCTATTACAATTATAATATAATTTCAAAAGAATATGTACCTTATCAACAATTTGATTTAATGAACCAAAATTTTCTTAATCAACTATTAATGGAGTGGTAAAATTCAATTCTTTAATTTGAAATAAGAAGTAGAAGCTTTAGATAAAAATATCAAAACATTGTTATATACCACTATGCAAATTTTCTTTGAGGTTTGTCCACCATTATTTTGGATCTAAAATAATGCCAATCCATAATGTATATTCTTCATATTTAAGGTCTCTATCTTCTAAAAGTTCTTAGAATATTGTCTTCTTGAATAATTTTAATCTCATATAAATCTCAAGAAATATAGGCTTCTATAATAGATCCAAAGACTAACAATTGTCTATTAACAATTTTAATTCATATAAATAAGCATTTAGCAAATTAGGTCTTTTATCACTTTCAATATTTGCTTGATAAGTATGAATAAGATATTTATTATTAAAATATTTAGTTTCCAAAATAATCTTACTACATATTATGCCAAAACTAAACACATTTGCTTTCAAAGAATCTATCTCTAGTAAAAATTTCTAATTACATTCTTTTTTATAACCTCATGTGCCATATATCCAACAATATCTAAATTTCCTCTTTTTGTGCATATTTGTAGAGTGATATTCACTTCAACCTTTGAAATACCAAAATCAAGAAATTTCACATATAAATATGTCTTATTAATTCTTTTTAGAATATCTATTGGATTTACAATAATATTATCAGATTTTATGTCACAATGAGCTATCTTCACATCATGCATATAAAATATTCCACTTGCAATTTGTAATATAATATCCATTGCAATTTCTTTTCGAAGTCAACTTTTTTCTTCAAACATTTTAAATAAGGTCATCTTTCTTTATTCCATGACAAATTCAAATTATTTTTTTCTTTGAAAAGAATTGCAGCAAAAAAGCTTGATGATATTTGAATTGATAACTTCATCATATTCTATATCAAATTGATCTTCATTCTCAGATATCGCCTTGGAATTTGGAATTTGAGATTCTCCATGATATTGAATTGGATACATTTGTAAAACAATCTTGTTTCTATCCTTTCCAATAGTCAATATTCTACGGCCCCAATTGTTCTTAGCTTTGGTTGGTATAACCATGGCTGATCCAATAAAATTGGATATGATAATGTAGAACTCTGTAGTCGAAAAATAATATAATCAATCTTATATATGATTCTAGCAATAACGGTATCAATATTGCGAAGAATACTTATAGGCTTTACGCAATTGTGGTCAGCCATTCTCAATACCAAGGTCGTGGATAACAGTTGAGCTAAATCCAAGTTCTCCATTATATCCACAGTCATTAAATTTATGCTAGAATCTACTTGAACTCCAAAAACAAAAATACCATCGATGGATACATCAATAGTTGATGCGCTTGAATTAGGATTCAAGTTAATTTCATAAATTTCTTTATTATGAGCCTTTCATCGTATTAACAAGGAATTTAATGTAAAATAATATTTTGGTGCGATTGCTAATAATTACTTCATTGTAATTGAGGATTTAATTTCATCCAAATCTTTTAAAATATCATAAGATTTCATATTGGTAGTGATTTTTAATACCCTCTTCTTTTTCATTGATTTCAATTTAATCCCTTGAAGTAATTTGTCTTGCCTTACAGAGTTTAGAATTTGAATTGCTGATTGAACTTTGTCATGATTCTCGTCCATGATAGGATCTTTTAATTGATGAAATGGTTCCTGAAACTTCACAGATATTGGTACTGGTTTAAGTTGATCTAATATCTTAAGACTAGGGACATCTTTGGATTGCCCACACAAACCAAATTCCAATATTGATAATATTTTTGGTACATGTATTAGATTCAAAATTCTAAGCAATGAATTGAATTGGTTCCCTACAACTAGTATATCTTATTGTCAAATCGGATCTTTTCTTTTTTGCTGGGTCCAGATAAGTATTGCATGGACGCATTCCACTTGATTTATTGGAAAATCTTGTGGAGCTTGATTAATATCTTTTATCTTACTTTGCACCTAGATACGCTAATCTCGGTTATTAAAATTAAACAGAGTATTGCATTGTTGATATGTATGTCCCAACTGCTTACAATTACCACACACTGGAGCGTATTCATCACTGGCTCTTGGATTGGGACATTCACTAGTATAATGTCCTATTTGCCTGTAACGGTAATATCAAAGTGATCTTCTTTTGACACCATCAAGAATATTGGGTGTTTCTATTGATATATACCAATTGGGCCTATTCCAGGTTGGATGGATAAATGATCTTGGTATCGTATAGTGTAAACTTCTATCTAGAAATACATTGGATACCTAGCTATAGAGAGTCTATCTGTAACTTATTGGCCAAGTTCTAATAAGTTATTTGTCCTTAATAAGAAAGACAAATATACACAATAATATAGAAATATGCATTATATAGATAAAATCTCTTATTTATAACTAGGTTTGTATATAGGATTTTTCTATGACATATAGAAAATCCTTATAAATCTTTTAAAGACTCATCTATATATCAAAAATTTATCATGGCTCTATATACCCATCTTTTACACCTCCATGAAGTCTTGCCTTCCAAAACCCTTTTTAGTATAAACAAAAGTCAAAATTTGCAACAAAATTCCTTCAAAGTATTTTTTCCCACAAATGATGTTTTTCTTCTCAAACTTTAGAAATTCGTATATTTTGATCTAATTTTTTAATCTTCTTCAAACTTATAAACATAGTATATTTTATCTTTAAGCTTAACTAAAAAAAAATCAACTACAAATTTGCTTCCAATCACTTGATATTTTAAAAACTCCATCAAGTCCTTAAAATCCTAATTCAAAGACACTTGAGTACTACTTTTCTTATATCTCACAAACCCAAAATCTTAATTTCACAAAAATTTTATTCATAGTCTTGTGACATAAATATATATACTCTTAAAAATTTTGAGCCAAAAATCTATGAAATTGTCTAAGATATAGTTCAAAATGTAACCACTAGTTACGTGGAGTCACATACTGCCCTTAGTTTATAAGCATTGACTTCAATCCCCAATATCTCCTTCATCCTAGCTTGGATTTTATTGAGCCATATATAAAAAGTGTAGCCAAGAAAGTGTTCTTTTCAATTCTAATTGTCGATTGACTATTGCTCTCTATATGCAGTGTTATACTTAAAGGAGTGACAGTAGGTACAACTTCAACATCCTAACTTTGAGCACCTAAAATTCTTTCATAAAAAATCCATATCATACAAGATTTGTACCAAAACCATATCCAAAAATCCAAACTTATTGATTCTAGCCTCTAATGTTCAACTCTTCTCAAAAAAAAAATCTTAATTCCTAATAAATCCTCAAGCAGTCTCCTTGAAGCCCATTGGATATGATTTTTGGCCAATTAGAATAGAGATTTCTATTATCCACCTCTATCCATCTACATGGATGGCCAAACTATCTTTTTTACATTAAAAATCCTTTTTAAACCTTTCTTCTTATAAGATTTAAATACTTTGTACTTTAAGCACCAAATAAAAGAAATAAATTAAGATTTTAAGGATCACCAATGTCTAACAAAAGTGACTTAAGATATTCAAAAGTTACTATCAATATAAAATCAATTTCAAAATTACTATCAAAAGAAGAAATAAGATTATATAAACCTCAATAATAATCTTTTTAATAGATCCCTTCTAAACTAACAACCTAACTATATCTTGTAACCAATAAAAGTCCATTGATATGAATTCGTAAATTCCAACAATTTGTGGTGCTATGCTTACTTCCATAAAATGAGCATTGCACAGCCATTTGGGGTGGTGAAAAACATTCCATTATCAAATGGCGTTGTCTCTTATAATTATTGCACCAAATATTTGGCCAATATGAAAGGATATCTGCTACTTGGCCATAATATAACTACACCACTTCTCTTGGTACCATTCTATTGTTCTTTAACCTTTCCCTAAGATGCTCTTTAAATCCAATTGATTGAAAATGGATTAAAAATACGTTTTTCAATGCCTCCCAATTAAGAAATTGATCCACGGGTTGGCAATTATATCATTCAAATGCTGTATCTTTCAAGATCGCTAGCAGCCATCTCAACCAAATATCTTCAATTCTATCATTATTTGCTACACATGCAATCAGAAATTGAGATAAATGTTGATTTGGGTCTGCTCTTGGCAAACCTCTAAAATTAGGTAATAGAGCTATGCTAGTTGTGCGATCACCCGCCGTGCCCATTTGGACTGTAATTAGAACTGCTGGTCCCCTTGTCGCCATTAAAGATGACAAATGTTCTACTCAGTTCCTTATTAAAATAAACACTGTCTCTTCCAATTGTATTTTTTGGACTTTCAGGCCTCCGTAATTTGCTATTATTATTTGTAAATAAGTTTATTGGTTGAAGTTGAGATAAAAACGATGGATTTTGAAATATACTAAATTGGTCTTTATTGGCAAGCAATTCATGTCATTCTAAAGAACCAATCTTGCTAGAATTGGCTGTATCTATTCTTAGAAAAGTATCCAATGGAATATTTAATTTTTCTGTGCTCCATTCTCTTTTCTTTAATAGACTCAAGATATTTGCTAGGCTATTCACTGAATTATCCGCGAGTGCTCTTGGCAATTTCTTTAATGGTATATATGTCTGAAATATTAAAGATCTTTCATATTTTGGATATGCTTGGATGTGCCGACATACATGCAACCATGGTTTAATCCAACTCTATTGACGCTTCCTCTTTAAATTCCGTTCTTATTTGTCTCGTAATAAATTTTTTGCTTGCATTGTCATGTTGTAAATGGTTATAATGTATAAAAACCAACTAAATTACTTAATATGTTAATAAGTTCTAGTGTGATCTAGAATGGTTAGTAAACTAATTTAGATAGAGTTGATCGAAACTATATTTGATTATTTTCTTTTTTTTGGCTATAGTATTTAAGTTTTATGGAACCTAGATGTTTAGTATAATATTCTAAGAGTTGAAATTGAACCTAAGGATGAAAATCCAAACCACCAATGTAAAAAAATGGATGGATGAAGAATAGGAATGGGGGCCTTCACCCCCATTGGCCGGTGGTCATGCCCAATGGACTTCTACGAGCTGTCTGCCGCCTTCTTGAGGACTGAATCGACTTTGAAGCGGCCATTTGAAGAACAAAGGTTAGGATTAGAAAGATTAGGTTTTTAGGTATAATCTGAGTACAAAAATTAGGCAATTTGGAGTTGGGATGAGAAAGATATAGTTGTTTAAAGTTAAGGTAAAGATTTGGTACATATTGTTGCTCTTTTCAAGATATACGCAATTGTACCAAGTTTTTTGGAGATCGGGAGGTGCGGTTGAAAAGGCAATTTTAAGATCTATACTTTTTATAAAGAAATAACTACTTTTAGAATTTGGATGAAGGAGATATTATGGGTTGAAGTCAGGGCATCTAATTCCAAGGGAAGTAAGTTTACTATTTGTTCATAGTGATGGTTGGAGCCATATCTTGCTCTCTTGGATGAGTTTTTGACTCAAAATTTCTAAAAATGTGTATTATTGTGTTAGAAAATTACATACCAAATTTCGGGGCATTTGGATGCTGGAGTTATGAGATATACAGAATTTTGCGTGCAGGTGTCAATAGTGAAGGGTTTGAAACTACTATAACATTATTGGTGATATCTGACGATTGACAATGAATCTATAGTCGAAATTTGTTGTGATAGTTGTTAAGAATACATCAATATTTATTGGAAAATTTGAGCTAGTTTGGATAGTCCAATTAGAAGATATGTACTGTTAGGTTTTAGGTAAAATCCTTCTCAAGGTTAAATAAGATTTTAGTGTGTTTTACCAAACTTGGGTGCTTTGTGCATCTAAGACTTTTGTATGTGATGTAATTGGCCTTAAAAAGGCAATATATATATATAAATTTGGAGTTTCTCTCATCTTGCAACTTGTTTGAAAAAATTAGTTACATCCGAAAGCCCCATGCTTTCTTGAGGTAGATCCTCTCTTCCTCGACAGCGCTGTCATACTGCATTTATATGCAGTGTGTAAAAATATTATATATCTTATATTTATTGTTACTATATGTATGACTGCTAGAGATTATTTTAGAAGATATTATAAAGAGAGGATTTATTTTAGCCACTAAATTGGTGAATTAGGATGGCTATTTGTTTTGGTTCCTACCTTATCTATATCCTAGAATAGATTCGTTTATAATTAGAAGAAAGGTAAGGGTTGTTTTATTTTTTATGTTTACTTTGAGATAGCATGGACTTTGTGAGGGATAAGAAAGAAGAATATGGGGTGAATAGGACCTATCCAATAGGATTTTGGCTGCCCATGTGCTCGTGGCATGGGCTCATGTGGAAGAAAAGGGGAGAATATTCCTCTTGCTGGACCTGGGATTTGACAATTTTTGAGCAGTGAACTTTGGAGAGAGATAGCTCTGAGCTTATAAAAGCATTTGTAATCAAAATTGAGATGTGTATTCTTTGAGTTGTGAGGATTTTAGAACCTACTCTCTTGCTTGTATTGGAATTGTGAGCAAATAGTTATGCTTGTTTTAGTAGAGTGAGATTTACTGCCATTGAAAATCAATAGCAAAAACTTCGAGCTATCACTACAAGTTTGATTTCAACTCTTTCTCAATGAAATTTGTAAAAAGTGTAGAAAATTGTACTAGCTTTTTATCAAGCTATCTCTTGTAGCATTTGGAATTGGAGAGAGAAAGTTGTGAGCTTGAGAGTGGGAAAGGGTCTGCTGCCACCTGATGAAGAGGGGTAGAGACTTTGTTCAACCACCTAAGTCAGACAGTCTCTTTAAACTTTTTGATATTTTAGGTGCTTATAGTAGCTTATGTAAGCTTTTCAAAAAAA
This sequence comes from Physcomitrellopsis africana, assembly GCA_036785485.1. NCBI lineage: Eukaryota > Viridiplantae > Streptophyta > Bryopsida > Funariales > Funariaceae > Physcomitrellopsis > Physcomitrellopsis africana. The sequence goes on along the minus strand of JAWRVF010000406.1, from coordinate 135,066 downwards.
TAAAAATCAATGCATTTTAAGCTTTAATGAAAGACTTATGAGTCGTGAAGTGTCAAGAGGGTAAATTGTTATGAAGGTTTGAGGAGTAGATTTGACTAGCTATAAAATCTGAAGTTTGAGAGGTATACATGCGAAATTTTAATACAAGTCAGATGATGGAGTGAGCTTTCTAAAAAGCTATTGCATGTCTAATTTGGAAAAGGGAAGCAACCACAACAAAGGCTGAAGTGAAGAGGAGCTTTGCTGCCTTTGTATTTGCTACTAAATTTTAGGGCTTATTTCATTTAGCTATAACTTTTAAACGGTAAGACATCTATTTGTGAAATTTTGATATGTTTTATAATGAGTTATTGAATTCCCATGGGCTTCAAGCATGCTTGATTTGACCTTTGGATGAATTTTTAGTGATTTAATTAGTTTCAGCTTATTGTATAACTTGTATTCCTCATATGCGGCCGTATTTGAGGTATACTTGAGTATATTCATACTTTGTTTATACTTATCATACAAATATATATACTTATATTTATATCAAATATTTATACAAGTATTTATATAAGTATTATACCAAAGATTATATTCTATTTTTTTACAAGTATTTTATAAGTATTATATATAATATTTGTAGAAGTATTTATATAAAGTATTTTATATATATAAGTATTATATATAATATTTATAGAAGTATTATATAAACATCAGAGTCCAATGTACATGTAAATGCTTTAAAGTAATGCCATCCACTTTATTGGTTCTGCTACTCCGCAACTAAGAAGACACTTCGTAACACAATCTTTGACAAATTTTCCTATTGTAATCTACTGTCTTCTTCCAATCTCATAATAACAATCGGCAATGTTGAACTATTCCAACAAACTGCATACAACTGCTTTTTATTCCAATCATTGGAAATAACTTCACTAAGAACCTCTTCTAAAATAAATCATTTCTCCAATATTCTCCTTCACTACTCAATTCTCACAGTCAATACGGCATAACATTCTCATTCATAATTAAACTACATCGACATATTCAATCTTTGAGTGCCAATTCGCTACACCAAACTCAAGTATCAATCAATTATAATTTCATATTCATCTATATATATTGAATTTTTTGTTTTATTATTATACTTTATAATTGACATGATATAATTAATCGAAATATAATCCAGATTTTGCACTTTAGTCTAACAAAAAAGAAAATAAAAGAGAGGTAGCACCAAGCTTATCCTGGCTCTTAACTTTCACAGTCGGGCCCCGATTGCTTCTTCTTTATTCTCTTTATACTAAAATTGAGATTCCAACCATTATCTCTCTTGTCTTAACCGCTTTTCTAACTAATTTTCTTATGCTACTATCTATATTGGCCAGAAATTAGATTAATCATCCAATCTATTAATTTTTAATCCTTATTCTATTTTTCCAAAATGATCTATCTATTCTACACAACCATAGATTGACAATCCCTTATTATCCTCAGACCAATGGCCACACAAAATGAGTCAACCAAACCATAGTTAATATTTTGAGAAAAATAATTTAGGATTCAAAGAGGGATTGAGATATTAAGCTACCAATAGCTCTATGGACTTATCGCACCATATATAAGGTGACTACAAAGGCCACTTTTTTTTTCCTTAGTATATAGAATAGAAGCAATTTTATCAATCAAATTTAAAATTAAATTTCTTTGAATAGCTATAAATGAGAGAATAGCTATGGATCAATCTTTAAGAGAACGATTGGAACAATTGGAGGATCTAGACAAAATTAAAAGAACAAGTGTATAACATATAGAGGTATTTCAAAGGTGCAGAAAGATTGTCTTTGACAAGAAATATAAGAAGCAGATTCTACAACTAGAAATATTGGTTATGATATAAGATGCTAGAAAACTTGATTTTCCAACCAAATTTGATGCCATTTAGATGGAGCCATTTTTTGTCAAAGAAGTCTATCCCAATAATTCAATGCCGTTACAAACCTTAAATGTAGAGGTATTTTCAACCAAAACCACAGGGAATAGATGCAAGGAGTACAAGGTGTGAATAGTTAAGATTAGAACCAATTTTTTTTTCAAAAGTTGAAGTAGACCTTCAAGGTTTGAATCTTGAATAAACCACCAATTGATTTATATAAGATAAACAACTTAAATCCTTTCTATGGCCAATTGAAAAAATTAGGTTGATGAAGAGTCTAATTTCTCAAATCAAATGGTACATTTATAGGTCTTAATTCCTTCTTTTGTTATCTATGTCACTTTTCTATATTCCATGTGGTCCAAATTCACTTAGATGAAAATGGAAGGCGGTTTTGAAAAAAAATAAAAATGACTATAGAGATGTTTTGGATCCTTCCAAATAATCGGATATAACATGACTAATTTTTTCTTCAACTTATTATCTTTCTTAATTTCAATCCACATCCACAAGCAAGAATGATCTTAGTTTCAAGAATTTAACTCGTGCATTAAAACTAAGTCCATTTCAAGCAAACGTCATTCTATTTATTTTATATTCTTCAATAAGGTAATTAACTATTTGACCATGAAGCCCAATAGAACCAACACCTTGCATTTCTTTAGCAACACATTCTAAGTTCTCTGTCTCTTCGAGTTGTTCCAAATGACCGCCATATGTGAGTTGTCAAAACAGCTCAGTTCTTTGTTTTTATCCAAAATCAATCAAAAATCAATAGTAAGGATAAACTTAGATTAATTAGTATTTATTGGTGACTAAAATCCTTATTAAATGGATTATTCTTTCCAAATATATATACTTACTATTCTAAAAAATAAACTGAATATATTAATAGAAAATTTGGATAAGAATATAGTAAATTATTTAAATTTAATAATAGAATAATTATCTAGATCTAAGATTAATTATACTAATTTAATCTATTATTAAAAGTAATAGAATTCTAAATATTAGAATTCTATGAATTCCAATAATTTTTGAAAATTATGGACTTCTAATTGTTGTGAGTCAAAATTGCTTGGAAATTGGTAATTTTAATCACCATAATAAATAGCATGTAATTGAAATAAGTACTATGAGTTTATTTAGATTATTATTATTTATCTAAATTTAGATTGAAAGATAGTAGTAAATTTTTTTTGAAGTATTTTAATAAAATTATAATAATAAAAAGTTATAATTAATAAATTGATTAGAAGTATGCTTTTGAATTTAGATTTGGATGTACAAATAATCAATTCAAGGATAATATTGTGTTTTAAACACATTGGTGGTGTTAGTTTTGCTAAAAGATAGTTTATTCTTAATTATAGGCAAATTTAATCCTAAAATTGGACTTAAGCTTAGGATCATTTTAGATCCTTGATCTTAATTAGAGATTTATAGTTTAAAGGTGGAGATGTGGCTGCCACCCTTGGGCTGCCTTGCACTTTAGTAAAAGGGGCTTGGGTGGCCACTCTTGCTCTTTCTCATCTTTTTGTGGTGAAGCCCTTGAAAAATTTTCCCCCGCAATGTGGATTCTTTTTTTCTAAATTGGGCTATATTTCAATTGTGTATAACTTCTAATAAGAATAGAATTAGGACTTGAATATTTAGAAGGTAATAGATCTTGAAGTTACCTTTCTAAGAGGTCTAGGCATGCTTGAACCCAATCAAGGACAAGGTAGTGGTGGCCATTTTAAAGATAGGGGGGTCTATTGCCCCTTTGACTTAAAGTTGTGACTTTGAAGGATGAGATCTAGAGCATCAAGAAGAGTTTGAAGGTGAAACTTATTAGAAAAGAAGTACTCTAAAGTTTGGTTTTTGACAAGCTAAGGCTTGTTCAAGGGCAATCAAGGACAAGGCAATGGAAGCTATTTTAGTAACAAGGGGATCTGCTGCCCTTTCAACTTAAAGTTGTGACTTTGAAGGACAAGATTTGGAGCATCCAAAAGAATTTGAAGGTGAAACTTATTAGAAAAGAAGCACTCTAAAGTCTAGTTTTTGAAAAGATAAGGCTCATTCAAGGATAATCAAGGACAAGGTGGTGGCGGCTGTTTAGTGAAAGGAAGTCTGCTATTGGAAAAATTTGGAGTATCAACTTTGAGGGTTGACATCTTTCAAACCAGAGCAAATTCAGAGCTGAAATTTTGAGTGGTAATAGATCTTAAAGTTGCCTTTCCAAAAGGTTTAAGCATTTTAATTTTTTGTTTTATTTTTTTGCACAATTGCTTGTGATTTATTTCTAGCACATTATTAAATAATCTTGATACTTGTTATCAAATACTTCCTGAATTAATTTTTCTTCATTATCTTACTTTTTTATTTTTTATTTTTATTTGAAAGTCTTCTATTGTATTTTTTTATTTCCACATTTCACTTTTACCATTAATTAAAGTTTATACTTTTAATTTTTATCTTTCTATATTATTTAATTTTATATTCATCTTTTATCTTTTATCTTTTATCTTTTTACTTATTATTTTTACTTCTATCTTTTATATTTTATCTTTTATTATTTATCTATTATTTCTTATTTTTATCTTAGTTCTTTTATCTTTCTCATCCATCTATAACACTAATAGTATATTATTTGGAAGATATTTAGGTAATAATACTATAAATACTAATAATAAAAAATCATAAAAAAATCTAAAAATACTAAATTTTTTAATTCAATCAAATAAAAATATAAAAAGTCTAGTAGTGAGCTTTTTGGCTTACACAAAGCTAGAAAAAAAGGTGGAACATCTGAAGACAAACCTACGTCAAAGTAGGAATATATACAGAGATGTATTTGATGTGATAGCATTGAACATCCTTATAAGGGATATGGAAATTTTGTTGATACTTTACAACAAAGAATAATTTTATGGAAGGATGGAAAGATTGCTTTATGAAATATAAGTGAGTTACTCAAAACCAATTTTGAAAAGAGAGAGATGAAGAAAATTTTAAATGATCATTTGTTTCCGCAAGCTATGGTATCGAATGAAGCTACTACTTATAGCATTGAGATAGTAAAGAAGAAAGAAGATGTTCTTGACAAGCATATAGATATAGGAGATTTATGGAGCAATGTTATATCTAATATGAATAAAAAAAAACAACAAGAGAAGAATTACTTAATACAATGACAATCATTAAGAATATTATAGGATGGGATGATCCTATTGATACCATGTTTGTACATATTTACATTGCAAAATCCTAATATGAGGCTGTATTGGATATAAAAAGGAGTAAAAATATAATAGAAAAAAATCTTGAAGAGCCAAATAATAAAAAGAGATTTCAAAGTGAAGAAAAGACTATACAAAATAAAAAAATACTTATATCAAAAGGTAGTAGATCATTTAAAATTAGACCATTAAAATCATATCCTAAAGATATATCACTATTGAAAGAAAAATAGGAAGAAAAGATGAAAGTTGGTAAAAACAAAGAGAAGGATAAGCTTATTGCCTATACACTACAATCAAATATTGAAGCAACTATAGATTTGAAAGAGGCACTAGAAGAAAGTATATTGAATGCCAAAATTGAATTTATATTACAAGAAATTTTAAGCATTGCAAAAAAAGAATTTCATAATATTATTATTGATATTATTAAGTGGAAAAGGCAATTGATAGGAAAGTTTGCAATGTCTAATGCTTTGGATAAAACTTTAACAAAAGAAGAGGAACTGAATTGATTGAATGTTGTATCAATCAAAAGGATTAAATTTCTTTAAATGAAGATAAGGTTGATGACAAGGGTCTTGGTCATTATTCTAAGAGATATTAGGCTAGAGCCACCATAAAAACTTTAGTGAAGATAGGAGACTTGGTAGATTTAGTAGTTACTCTTATTGACTATGGATCAGAAATTAATATTATATCTAAAGATATTTACAAATGTGTGAGCTAGTCCATTAATATTAAACATGATTAGATGATTCAAGCAGCAAATAATACACAAGGAGACCTTTATGGTGTTTGTCTAGATATAAAGATGAAAATTAGAGATTTATCTATAAAATAATTTTTTTTTAATTTAAAAAAATATTTCTTATTTAGTGATTCTTAGACAACCATATATTATTGCTATGAAGATGGAAACTAAGATATTAAATAATAGATCAATGTATACTTGTATAAGAAATTAAGATGGCAAAAAATAGTATAATTATTAATTATACCTATTAATCATAAACATAATAAGGATTATCTATGGAATGGCTCATTATCAAAGACCAATGAGAAATTTTAGGATTTTTGCAAGATACCATTTATTAGGGACATACACTTCAAAATTTTATAAAACCTTCTAGAACATTCTAGAGGTTCTTAAATTAGTGAAAGTCGGTTGAGAAGCTTCCTAGTTGGTGAAAGTAGCTCAAGAAACTTCGTAGTTAGTGGAAGAAGCTCAAGAAGCTTCCAAATTAGTAGAAGCTACTTAAGAAGCTTTTTAATTTGATGGAAGCTACTTAAAAAGCATCCTAAATAGAAGTACATATGGAAATCAAGGCTAAAAAATTCTTCAATCTTGACAATGCATCTCTTGGAATTGTAGCTCATCTTTTTTGGTGTTGTTTATGTATTCATTTGATTAATTCAAGTTCTTATTGGTTTCTTCTTAAAACCTTATTTTAATTCAAGTCTCTTGCTCTATATTTTTGTCTCTTTAATAATTTGTTAAGATTGCCCTCATCTTAAATATCAAAATTGGATCTTTTTTATTAAAGAATGGATTATCCCTCTTCTTGAAGATATACCAATGTTTTAAAGGTAACAAATTACCCTCCTCTAAGTTGATATTTTCTTCATCATAATATTGGAGCTTTATCCTTTTTATGAGAGAATAAATCACCCTTCTCCTTGAAGGTCTTAAAATATTTTAGAAATTACTGATTACCCTCTTCTAAATTAAAATTTCATGCATCACTAATACCAATTATGAAATTACTATTCTTATATCTATAGAAGAAGTCTAAAATCTAGACCAAGAAATTATATAATTGAAGGAAGCAAATAAATTAGCCTTATAATCAAATCCAAAAAGTCTTACTTTTACAAGCATAAAGGAGGCAAAGATTAGTATGCCTAAGAAGTTTGATGGAACAAGATCAAAATTTCAAAGATTTATGCAACAAGTCAAATTATATCTAAAATTGCATCTTTTTCTATATCCTAATGGATATATTCAAGTTGAATTAATAGGTACACTTCTACCTGAAAGTCCTCTTTTTTAGTTTATATTTTTAATAAAAAAAGATTCAAGACTATTTTATGATTTGAATTCATTCTTCAAAATATTTACAGCCACAATTGGAAAAAATGATTAAAAGAAGGTAGTATAGACCAAGCTCTTATCCTTACAACAAAGATCAAGGTCAGCTACAACATATGTTACAGAATTTTAAAACCTTACTTGCCATGTGGAGTGGGACGACAAAGCCCTTATCAATTAATTAAATTATCGATTGAAGGATAACATAAAAGATTTATTATTAACAATGTGAAAAATAAATTCTTTGGAATAATTTATTACTCAAGCCATTACATACAATAATCAATTATTTGAAAGGCATAAGGAATATAGATTTGGCTAGAGAAGAACAAGTCAATTAATAATAATATTTTTTAAGTTTTCAAAAACTTATTTGAATAAACCAGAACCAATACAAATTGATGTGGTATATTTTAAATTTTTCACTGAATAAGAAAAGACTTGATGTCATCCAAAGAATTTATTTTCATATTGTAGAGAAGCTAAGCACACTGCTCAATATTATCCAAAGAAGTAATGCAATCACAAAATGAGGAGTATAGTTGCTAAAGAAGACAATGTATTGAAAAACGAGTTTCTCTAACTACAATAGAAACCGTGCGGTTGAAATCATATGCAATACCTTGTAAAGGTCTTATTTTCTCTTGAGATCCCTCATCTTATTTTACAATAGATATATTTTTAGGACCTAAAAATTAAAAAGTCCTTATCTTATTAGATTCAAGAGCCTCAGTTTGTTTCAAAGACAAAAACTTTGTTAAAAAATAATAAATATTTATAGTCAAGAAAATTAAATCCGTACATGTAGAAGTCACAAATGATTGTTTGTTATCTTTTTAAAATATTATCCATGAGACTGTTCTTTTAAATATACCAAATAAGAAATATAGTAGTATAATAGTATTTAATGTGATTAAATCTCCTTCTAATCTAATTATTTTAGAATTATCATAGTTAAAAAAATATAATCCTCAAATATATTAGACTTCTTCTAACCTTGATTTTTCTTGTAATTTAATTTAGGAATCTATTATTCAAGTAGACATACATAATTCTAGTACATCCAAATCTTTTCTAATAGGTGTAAAAATTTTCATACATATGGCAAAAGAAGAATCATCTTTTCTTGTATATGTCACATCCATTTTTGATACTGAAAAGACTATAAGTAATATTCCTAGTCAGTATCAAGATTTTCAAGATATTTTTGAAAAGAAGAATACAAATATTTTTTCAAAGCATCGACCTTATGATTATTCAATCGACATTCAAAAGAGAGTTCAACCATCATTTGGACAAATCTATAATTTATCACAAAACAAGTTAGTTGTATTGAAGGAATATATTAACAAGAATTTGGATAAAAACTTCATATCCCATTCAAAGTCTCTAATAAGAGCTTTTATTTTTTTTGTGAAAAAAAAAGATGGATTATTACAAATGTGCATAGATTATAAAGGATTTAATAAGATTATCATAAAAAATAAGTATCTTTTATCTTTGATTTTAGGACTTTTTGATCAACTTAGTTCAACAAAGATTTATACAAAAATAGATCTATAAGGAGCATAAAACTTGATCCACATCAAAGAAGGTGATGAATAAAAGATTATATTTTGAACAAGATATGGACATTTCAAATATAATGTCATGCCTTTTGGACTTACAAATGCATCAGCTACTTTTTAACATTTTATGAATGATATTTTTTATGAGTTTCTTGATGATTTTTTATCTATTATTTAGATAATATTTTGATCTATTTTAAGAATATAGAAGAATATGAATTTTATATTTGTTGTATATTACAAAAATTTTAAAAAAATGTAAGATTATATGCCAAGATAAAAAAAAATGTGTATTTCATACTATTCAAGTTGATTTTTTAGGATACATCATTTTAAATGATGGTCTCAAGATGGATCCTAAAAAAGTCCAAACAATCATGGATTAAAAGATTCCAAAAATAATAAGGGATGTATAATATTTTTTGAGATTTGTCAATTATTATCAAATCTTTATAAAGAATTTTTTTGAAGTTGTAGTTCTACTTACATATTTAAATTGTAAGGATAAATTCAAGTAGAGTAAAGAAGCAAAAGCATCATTTGAAGCTTTGAAGATAGCTTTTATTTTTATACTAATCTTATATTATATTGATTTTTTAAGGTATTTTTTTATGAAAATAGATGTATCAAACTTTGTTTTGAGCATGATATTATTATAATCAGAAGCAAATGACAAATTACATCCAATAGCATTCTGTTCCAAAAAAATTTTAATAACAAAGATCAACTATAAAATCCATGATAAAGAACCTTATCGGCTAGGAAAACAACAAGGTCTATCCAATGCACTTATCGGCTAGGAAAACAACAAGGTCTATCCAATGCACTTTCTAAATATTCTTATCTTATACCAAAAGAAAAAAATTAAGCTTTTGATCAACAAAAGACAATCTTATTAAAATTAGAACAATTTTATTTTTGAGCAATGAAATCAACATTGGCTGTTGATTCAACTTTTCTCAAGCAAGTCCAATCAAGTATGTCTTTAGACCTTCTTATTTATGATATTAAGAATAATTTATCTAAATCTTATGATATTTCCAAATTCAAATTTAAGAATAATCTACTTTATTTTGAGGGACATTTATATGTTTCAGAGGGTGAAGTATAATTATGTGCTCTTGAAGCTTGGCACAACTTCCATACAATAGGACATATTAGATATAACAAGATTTTAGAGCTAATAGCAAGAGATTTTTGACGGCCTCAAATATAAAAGGCTGTTAATAAATTTGTACAGTCGTGCAATATTTGTTTAAGATAAAAAACTCCACACTATTGATTTTATGGATTTTTCTAACCATTACCTATATTAGAATAACCTTGGTCTTTTATTTCTATTGAATTTATTGTGGATCTTTTAAATTCAAGTTTATACGATTTTATATTGACTTTTTAAACGTTGATAATCTTATAATAGAAGATTTGGTGAATCAATTGTTAGAGCTATATGCAACAATGAAGATACAATTAAAGAAATCTCAAGAATAACAAAAGATCAATATAGATGTCTATTACTAGAAACAATCTCAATTCCACATGGGCAATAAGGTATGATTACTTTGTCATAATATTAAGACTATTCGTCATTGTAAAAAATTAGATTATTATAGATTTGGACTATTTTTTACTTGTGAACAAATTAATCTAGTTGCTTATCAATTATACATATCAAAATCTATGAAAATCCATCATGTATTCTATGTATTATTGCTTGAGTCATACAAAATAGCGGATATATAAGGAAGAAGACAAATATCACAGCTTGCTATAGAAGTAGAAAATAATGAAGAATTTGAGATAGAAGAGGTCTTTGATTAAAAGTGATGTCAAAATTGGCTGGAATATCTAATATATTGATGTGATAGAGAGAATTTGCATCAAGAAAGGTGTGGGCTTCTAGCTGCCACTAATTATTCAATCAAGATTTAAAATAATAAAATCTCAAATTTATATGAAAATCTTTCTCATAGGGCTATTGCACCCAATACACAAGTCTTGTTTCATAAAACACTCAATATATAACAAGAAACTCTAAACCTTCATTCATCCGTAGAAAGGAGAATTCTTCTCTAACTTCAATAATCTATAACTCTTAATCTAACCATCCAAATCTACTCAAAATTTACAAAAAGTACTGATGTAATTTTAAAAACTATCACTTCGAATTTCAACTATTGATTTGTTACCAATCTTTAGATATTGCAAAAACCCTAGCAATAGCTTCAAATCCTTGTTTATAAACACCTATGTACAAAATTCTTTATATCTTACAAAATAAATGTCCAAATACTATAAAAATTTGATTTTAAGCTTTTTAGCACAAATATTCACCTTCCTAGAAAGTTTTAGACAAAAATTCGTCTAGAAACTCAAAATATGGCAAAACCTATAACTATTAACAAAATGCCCTACTTACTGTCTTAGAATTTGATTTGCTGTCTTTGATTCTCAATATCTCCTTCTTCATAACTTCAAATGTAATAACTCTTCTATATTAGATATAGAACTTGAAATCATCTCTCTAGCCACACCTTCCAATCTCCAAAAGCTTTCATATAACTCCTCAAATCTTAAAAAGAGTGACAATAGATACAATTTGTATACCTTAACTCCAAGCGCCTACTTCTCCCTCATAAATACTCCAAATCTTTCAAATTTTATATCAAAATTGTAGTCCAAAAAACAAGCTTTGTAACCCTAATTTCTGATTTTCAAGTGGCCTCCTTGAAGTTGCCAAAACCCTTGTTCTTGTTGCAAGCCGCCTCTTCAAAGTCTATGGGGCATGACCATTGACCAATAGGAATTTAGAACTTCACTCCTTGTCTTCATTCATCTTCACTTTGTCTTCATCCTTCCAAATAGGCCTCTTATTAGTTAAATTCTTCTTCTTTGGATCCCAATTGCCTCTCAAGGCTTTATACTAAATATTTAGGTTTTATATAACTTAAATCCTATAATCAAATTAAATAAAAATCTAAAATAAATTTTCTTACACCAATCCCGATTTATTTATTTTACTAACCATTTTAACACATATCTAAACCTATAAACATATTATGCATTTTGAGTGGATTTTATATACTGTAAGCAATTATAATATGACAACGGATATGATATTAATCAGAGCTATCAAAGAATCTAGCAAATGCATTAATAAAAGTCAATGCATTTTATTGACAACATCCATCAAAATTAAGGTGAAGAGTCAAGAAAATCTTTGTTATAAAACAAAGTACGTTCAATAGAAATTTCATTCTATCTTATATCAATATTTGCTATTCTTTTGAATTTTTTAGTAGCAAAGACATGGAGAATCAACAACCAACAAATTCAGCTCAAAAGCTATTATTTGGTGACTTATCGGACAAGATATTATGACTATTACAACCTATAAGAGAATGGAATAAAAATAAAGATCCTCAAGAATAACATGTTCTTTTTTGGATTGATGGCAATATACAATATGTTTGATATCACAACCTTGGCAGAGACTCCCAATATTTGATGATACTTTTAGAGGTAAAAATTACTTGTGATGGTGTTCCAAATGTTTTCTTTGAAAGAAGTTATAAAGGCCTCAATAATAATCAAATATCAGGATAGTTTTCTTGTCCTGGAATAGAGTACTATCAATGGTTGAGAGGACCTATCAACTACCTTCAAAGGAAACAAAGATCAAAGTATGTAGCAAATATAATTTGATGCATCTTGGACTTTTTCAACATGTAATCACCGCTCTTTGTAGAACTTGGTCCTAGAAGGGAGAATAATGTCACAAACATAAGATTTACTCTAATAATTATCTAGATAGAAATAAATAAAAGTAAATTAATTTAATAATATCTTATAGAAAAGCCTCCTAGAAGCTTTATAGATGTGATTTCATCTTTATATATATATTTATAAGTGATTGATAGGTTAGAAACTTGGCCAATAAATTAGCCACATGTTGCACATATTAGTAGCTTATAGAACAAGCTAAATACAAAGTACACATGTAAGAAACTTGTCTTGCAAGTTTGACATGTATCTTGCAAATTGGACACATATTGGAGATTCTATAGAATGCCGCCACATAGTTTTTAAATAGATAATATACATAGAGACAAAAATAAAGCCTTCTTTACTCTTGTCAGCGTCTTTTTTATTCTTAGTCTTATTTCAAGAGTTTCTAATTTTCTTATTTTTGATAATAGCCATTCTAGTTTTAATATTATTCTATCTTTGAATAATTTTCTTTTCTTTTGAGTGACACAAGAATGTATTGAAATTTTTTTCTTTTATGATTCATGTCCTTGATAATAGATTCATTTTTTCTTTCTCTTAAAATGGCTAGAGGTCAAGATATTAATATAACCAAATCTTCCGAGTCCAAATTAAATGCCATTATTATTATGCTTACTATATTATCTATTAGGACTGTGATGATTGAAGGGGTTGTTATAAAACTTTATAACAATGCAACATCTGGAATACTACAATCTAGATTGCATCCACCTCCAACTTTTGTGCTTGAGGATGTAGTACTATCTATGCTACGTCAAAAAAATCCACATGTTCAATAACATAAGGAGCCTTGAGTTTGTCTTTTGAAAAAATATGATAGTACGTGTTTAAAGTTCTGAGGATTTATCAACCAAATTTGATTGATAATGGTTCTACAATCTGATAATTATCCAACAAAAGAATCACAAGTTAGATTAGTTGGTACCTTGCTTATGGAGCAAGTATTATCATGGTTTTGCTTCCTTATTTGAAAAGAAATCACCAATTTTAAGTAACTTTGAAGTTTTTATGGAAGTATTTTTAGAAGCATTTAGAGAACATAATAAGACTTATTAGGTAGCAACTAAGATCTAAGCATTGCATCAAAGAACACACTTTACATCAATCTATGAATCTGATTTTAGGTAACTATTGTTGTCGTGTTGCAGCACGTTTATATAGTGAAAGGTATAGATAAGAGCAATTTATATTTAATACTTGATTATCTTAGTTCAATAGGAACTTAAGATACTTAAGAAAAGGGTTATGGAAGCTTTTAGATTATTTTCTTGTTTTAATAGCTAACAGATAAAAGTTAGTTGTTAAAGTTTTCTTCTAGGCTATACAAACTCTTTTACTGATTTTGAAAAGCCATAAGTTAATTAGAATAGGATAGAAAAGAAAAATAGTTATTATGGTTGATATTAGGATTAAATTAAAAATAAGATTTAACTTAAAAATCCTTAAATTTAGTTGAATTGATATCCAAGGAAAGACTGGATATGAGACAGGGTCGAAATCGGACCTCTAGGGACAAAAACGACCACCGAATGCAAGAAAGGGGGACAATTGAAGATCAGCAATTAGAGTTGGATAGCTAGCTTGAAAGGAATTCCAAGGGTATTTAGCTTGTAACCATAGGATTTTGAAGGACTTAGCAATTGCTATTCAAAGTTAGGGTTTATATTGGTGATTTGGATTTTTATATAAGACAATGATGGCTTGTATTTTTGAGTGATACGTAAAATCTGTGAAGCATCTACAATTCAAAAATTTAATATTGTCTGTATTATTAGGTGTGCTAAGTATATACAAATATTTGTGTTAATCTAGCAATGCAATCAAGAGATATTTGAGTTTTAATACAAAGGGTTGTCAGAAGTTGGCAGTTTAGGGTTGGATAGGGTTTCTGTGATAACTAAAGATCCACTAATTGGATCAACATAATTTTTGGTATACTGATAGAAGACTTTTAGGCTAAGCTACATACCAAGTTTGAGTTGAAGTTAATGGTAAAATAAGGAGAAATCACCACTAGAGTTTCTGCATCAATCTTCAAGTTGGCGGCCAAGTGTCATCAGTGTGCTTTTTGGGCGTTTTCTTGCAATCTGTATGTTGGATTGGACTAAGTTTTTCTAAGCATGTAAAAGGCTTATATTAGCATATGTATGCAAAATTTCACACTAAGTGGAGTGTTTGATTAAAAATTACAGCTTGTTGAAGCTCACTAATTAGGATTAGGACTTATAAATAAAAATAAAAATTGCTTAATTATAAAAGAAATAAGATAAATGGGGTATATGTAAGGTTGATTTTACTAAGAGGAGTGTTTTTAAACACTTTTGAATTGAAGCTCAAATTATATTCCTTATATATGGATGAAACCTATTAGAATTTCTTGAGTATTTGCAAACAATGCTTTACCTTCTACAGCCAAGTGCCCGAAGCATTCCCAACCTAGACAACACGTAATACAAAATAAGTGGTGAACCCAACGTGAAAGTTTGGGGTAGAAGGTATTGGCTTTTGTTGTGGTTATTTGGAATTAATGGCACAAGAAAGCAAAAAGGTGGATTTTGGAGCTATTGATGGAGCTTTGGGTGGAGCTTCAAGTGGATCTTCTAGTGGAGCTTCTTCTGGTGGACAAGGTATGTATTTAGACCCAAACATTGCAAATATGTTTCAAGCTTTTACATTAATTATGCAACAGCAACAAAAAAAAGGATCGAAAGGAGGCTTTGGCAATCAAAGCATTACAAGCAATAGTTAACAAGGTTGACCAGTTTGATGGGAAGGACATATCTAAGTATTTGAGGTATTATATGCGGGAAATGGAATTGAATCGAGTCTCTAAAAGGGACATGATTTTATTATTTGGACTTGCTACAATATCAGAGATAAGAGAATATGTGAAATCAGTTACAGAGCAATTTGGAAGCTCTTGGGAGGAATTCTCTCATGCGTTGAGAAATGAGTATTTCTTAGAAGACTGTGATCGAGTCACTAAGAAATCATTTTTGGAATGGATTGAGCATCCTAACAAGAAATTGCAAGCTACTGAATTATTAAGGGAGTTTGAAAGACAGTATTCTCGATTATCGAAAATAGAAAAGGTAACTTTAGAACCAAAGAAGGTTGAGTTATTTCTTCAAGCAACAGATGGAGAATTACAAGAAAGGTTGGAGATTTCTCTTGAAGATATAAAAGAAGATGAAGGATTAACAACAAATTGGAAGAAGGTCGAGGATGCAATAGGGTTGTTGGCAAAAAAGGAAAGGAGGAAGGACAGAGAGAGTATCCAAAGAATAGTGCAGGTACCTAAAATTCAAGTGCCCACTTTACGGTTGACAGCACCTATTGTTCAATCTTCAACAACTACGTCAAAGAAAGAAGATATGGAGATTGAAGAATTTATACATGGAATGCGAGATCTTCAAATTAAATTTATAAGGCTTGAAGAGAAGACTTCTGTAATGAATTCAAAATCTACTTTTAAGCAAAGATATGTACAAAGATGCATCTAGTATGATGATGATTCCCATTCTCAAAAGGATTGTGGTGAGTTTAATAAAATGGTCCAACAAGGCATTATTTTTTAGAAAGATGGAAAGGTGGCATTAAAGAATACTGGTGATATTCTCCAAACTAACTTTGATAAGGGAGGTATGAAAGCATTGGTTAAGGATTATTTGGTAGCGAATGGGATTGCAGTAATGAAAATTACAAGTTATGGTACTAGAGTGGATGATAATGCTAAGCAAGAATTTTTTGGAAATATTGAACCAAGTGGGATTTGGTCTTCTGCCATTTCTACAATGCATAAGAAGAAGATGCCACGAGAAGCTTTATTAAGAACTGCTACAATAATTCGTGGAACTACGGGTTGGGAGGATCATGTAGAGGCTTTATCAGTACATGCCTATATTGCTAAAAATCAACATGAAGCCTTGATAGAAAAAAAGAGAAGACAAGATTCTAACGATACAAGAGAAGGGAATTCTTCAAAAAGACAGACTCGGAGAGATAAGGCTCATGAGATGGCATCACAGGAATTACCAACAAAGGATACTTCAATATCTTCAAAAGAAAAATCAAAGGACTTAGGAGAAAAAGGTAAGTCAACGGCTTACAAACTTCTCTCTGATATTGAAGCAACAACAGATTTAAAGGGGGTGCTTGAAGAACATGTCCTTAATACTAAAGTTGAATTCACATTGAAAGAAATATTGGGTATTGCAAAGAAAGAATTCCATGATGTCATTATTGACAGTATTAAGTGAAAGAGGCAATTAATGGGTGAATCTGGATCAAATCATGCTATTGATGCGCACATATGTGAGAATGAAGAAGATAAAATTGGCAACTGTTATAAACAATCAACAAATGGAAGAAGGAGTTATAATCAAAAAATACGTTTTGATGATCCAAGTGATAAGGAGAAAGAAATTTTGAGTCATTATACTCGAAAGCATTGGGCTAGAGCAAGTACAGAGGTATTAGTAAAGATTGGAGATATGGATGAGCCAGTTGTTGCCTTGATTGACCATGGTTCAGAAATAAATCTTATGTCTAAGGATCTTTACATGAAACAGAAGTGGCCAATTGATATGGAGCATGGATGGATAATACAGGCGGCTAATAATACACGAGGTGAGTTGTATGGTGCTTGCCTAGATGTGAAGGTTCGGATTGGTGATGTTGCAATGGAACAAAATTTCTTTGTTTAAGATGCAACAACTTATCCTCTTATATTGAGACAACCGTATATTATTGCGACTTGAATGGAAATAAAAGTCCTTGATGATGGATCGGCTTATGCACGAATTCGTAGTGAAGATGGAAAAAAGGCAGTACAATTTTTGACTATTCCTCTAAATCATGAACGTAATCGAGACAAATTGAGAGAGAAACCATTGCTTAGAGTCATTGAAGAATTTACGGATTTTTGAGGAGTACCACTATAAAGCAGGATTATGGAGGTACAAAAGGGGAGGTACTCTCACAAGATATATGTACCTTTGATGCAGGATTTATTGGCATTTTTGAAAATGGGAGTGTTATGTATAAGAGGATTGAAGATCTAAAAAGAAATGAGAGAAAAAGATTATGTGCTATTGAAAGAGAATTATGTGAATTAAAAATATTAGAAGATAATAAAAAGATTATTGGTATTTATGAAGAAAATGGATTGAAAGATCCTTTAGAATTGATTATATCTATTGGATTAGGTGATGATGATAAAATTATACAGATTCATTCGAAAGAAGTTTATGATATGATTGAATCTTTTCAAACGCTAGAGGTTATGGTTGAAACAAAATACAAGACAGTAGATAAGAAGATAAAACCCGTTGCTGGGCCTTTGCCAAAAGATTGTAAAGAACAGGTAGAAGGAACTTCAAGAGAAAAGAGCTTGAGGGATCCAAGAAATATTGGGCATAAGTTTACTGAAGAAACTTTTGAAGAATTAAAGATTGGTTTAGATGGTTCCTTGTTGCTAGAGGAAATTGTGTTCTTCAAAGAAATGCTAGCAAAATGAGGTAAATCATTTGCCTTTGAATCTCATGTAATTGAGTGTGTGGATTGAAATGTTGTAACTCCTATGGTTATTTTCACTATACCACATGTACCTTGGAATTTGAGACCAATTCCAGTGCCAAGGGCACATTTACCGAGTTTGATAGAATTATTAAAAGAAAAGATGAAGATGAAGATTTTGGAGCCTTCTTTTGCACCATATTCTAGCCGATGGTTTACAGTGCCTAAGAAAAATGGATCATTACGATTTATTCAAGATATGCAGCCAGTAAATGCAGTGATTATTAGAAATGTAGGAATTGGACCGATAGTAGATGAATTTGCTGAAGCATTTGCAAGAAGGGCAATTTATTCAATGGGTAACCTGTATTTTGGCTATGACCAATTTCAACTAGCAAAAGAAAGTAGAGACATGACAACAATGAGAACTGTACTTGGATTGGTTAAAATGTGTACTCTTCCTCAAGATGCTACTAATTCAGTTGCACATATGATGAGTGGGATGAATAAGATATTGAGGGATTTTATTCCTGAGAAGACTATGCCTTTTTTAGATGATGTTCCTATTAAAGGGTGCAAAGAAGAAGACAAGGATGAAACTTTAGATAAAAGAGGGTGTCGCAAGCATGTTGTCAATCATATACAAGATTGTAAAAAGATAATGACTTGGCTTGAAGAACTTCATCTTACATTATCAGGTATAAAGTCTATATTTGGAGTACAAGAAGTTATAATTGTTGGACATTTATGTGGATTTTATGGAAAAAAACTAGATCCAGCCAAAGTTGATGCAATTAGAAAAATAAAAGAAGATTGCAATTCTTTAACAGAGGTGCGTAGGTTTTTGGGTGCATGTGTGTTTTATCGTATTTGGATTCTTCACTATGCTCATATAGCGGATCCATTGTATGAATTGTTATACAAAGGTTATCGTTTTAAATGGGAAGAAAAGCATATCAAAGCAATGCAGATATTGAAGGAATTATTAATATCACCTCCAGTATTGAGAAAAATTGATTATAAGTGCAATAGATCAATGATTCTTAAAGTGGATACTAGTCCAATTGCCATTGGGTGGGCAATGGGTCAAGATGATTCAAATGGACATAGATTTGTAGTTTGATTTGGAGCTAAGGTTTTAAGTACACGCCAACGTGCATATTTTCAAGTGAAAAGGGAATTATGGGAAATTGTTTCAGCTATGAAAGCTGAAAGGGATTATTTAATTAAGACAACAGTAGTAGTGGAAACAGATTGTTTGCCTTTGCTTGGAATGATTACTAATTGCACAATGTCAGACATTGTAATGTTAAGATGGATTGCTTATATCAAGTCATTAAATCCGGAGTTTAAACATGTTGCGGAAAAGGACAATTCCGTAGCAGATATATTATCTCGAGCAAGATATAATAGAGAAGATGAACTGATAGAGGATATTGATGATGTGGGTACTAAATTTTATTCAGTTTTACAATTGAAGAAGGAAAATAAGCCATTTCATGAAGAAAAATATGAAAGAGATTTATTGGATATTGGATATTATTTGAGCACATTAAATAAGCATGATAATTGGTCAATTGAAGAATTTAAACAGATCAAGAGAAAAGCATACAAGTTCATATTACAAGGGGGATTTCTATGGAAGAGGCCAAAATCAAACATTGGTATACCACAACAAGTAGTAGGTATCAAAGAAGATCAACAAGAATTACTCAAGAAATTTCATGATAGTTTATGGGTAGGGTATAGAGGAATTTGGGCTTCTTTTGCTAAATTGAAGGAGCAATATTGGTGGAAGAATATGTATCAAGATGTAACTTCATTCATAGAATCTTGTGTGGCTTGTCAAATGTATTCGAATATACAACATCGAGATGGTTTGCATCCAACATATCCTTTGGCTATTCATTTTAAATGGGTTGTGGATTTGGTTATTATGCCAATGGGATTATGGCAAATGAGGTATTTAGTTTTGGTTCATGAGGATTTATCAAACCAAGTGGAAGGCAGGGCTTTAAGGACAAAGTCTACAGAAGGAATTTGCAGGTTTTTACTTGAGGATGTTATTTGCTGCTATGGATGTGTAGAAAAGATCACTGCAGATCGTGGAGAATTAAATACACATGAAGCTCATAAATTCTTCAAGAGATGTGGAGTTAAATTATCATTAACCACGGCCAATAATCTAGAAGGGAATGTAAAGAGTGAACATGGACATCCACCAATTGTAAAAGCCTTGATTAAAGCTTGCAATGGAAGAGTGAGAGAATGGCCTCGACTTCTACCTTATGCATTATGGACTGATCAAACAACACATAGTTCGGTGACAGGATATATGCCAATGGAACTCATGACAGGTCAAAAACCTATTATGCCAATTGAAGAATAAGTGCCAACTTGGAGTGTACTATCTTGGAAAGATGGACTAACAAGAGAAGAGGTACTGGCTATTAGAATTCGACAGCTTGAACAAAGATCAGAAGATGTGGAACTAGCATTAAAACGGTTACAAAAGGCAAGGCTAAAGAACAAGGCTCGGTTTGATAAACAACATTGATTGAGGCCTAAAGCAATTGAAGAAGGTGATTGGATACTTGTTTATGACAACAGTTTGGATAACCAGCATAGTACCTTATGGAAATTTTCAAAACGTTGGTTTGGACCCTATGTAGTGGTAATAGTTCAAGACAATGCCACATATTTATTGAAGGAATTGGATGGTACAAGGTTGAAGATACCTATTGCCGGGAAGCGAGTAAAAGTTTTCAAAAGACGAGATGGAGAAATAAACGTGGAAGATCATATTGAAGATATCAATGACTTTAAAGAAGATAATTATATTGAAATGGATGATGAAGAAGAACTTGGTGCAGAAAATGAAGAGATGGTATGATGCCAACTATGACATATGCTTCATTTGGCGCATACCGGAGGATGCGCAGATTCAGAGCGGGTGGATGTTGTGTTGCAACACGTTTATATAGTGAAAGATATAGATAAGAATAATTTATATTTAATACATGATTATCTTAGTTCAATAGGAACTTAAGATACTTAAAAAAAGGGTTATGGAAGCCTCTTAGATTATTTTCTTGTTTTAATAGCTAACAGATAAAAGTTAGTTGTTAAAGTTTTCTTCTAGGCTATACAAACTCTATTACTGATTTTGAAAAGCCATAAGTTAATTAGAATAGGATAGAAAAGGAAAATTTTTATTATGGTTGGTATTATGATTAAGTTGAAAACAGGATTTGACTTAAAAATCCTTAAATTTAGTTGAATTGATATCCAAGGAAAGACCGGATGTGAGACAGGGTCGAAATTGGACCTCTAGGGACAAAAATGACCACCGAAGGCAAGGAACGGGGACATTCAAAGATCGGCAATTAGGATTGGATAGCTAGCTTGAAAGGGGTTCCACAAGCATTTAGTTTGTAACCATAGGGTTTTGGAAGACTTTGTAATTGCTATTCAAAGTCAGGGTTTGTATTGGTGATTTGGATTTTTATATAAGACAATGATGGCTTGCATTGTTGAGTGATTCGTAAAATTTGTGAAGCATCTATGGTTCAAAATTTAATATTGTCTGTATTGTTAGGTGTGCTAGGTATATACAAATATTTGTATTAATCTAAGAATGCAATCAAGAGATATTTGAGTTTTATTACAAAGGGTTATCAGAAGTTGGCAGTTTAGGATTAGATAGGGTTTCTGTGATAACTAAAGATCTATTGTTTGGATCAACGTAATTTTTGGTATATTGATAGAAGACTTGTAGGTTGAGCTATGCACCAAGTTTGAGCTGAAGTTAACGGTGATAGAAGGAGAAATTACCACTGGAGTTGCTGCATCAATCTTCAAGTTGGCGGCCGAGTGTCATCAGTGTGCTTTTTTGGCGTTTTCTTGCAATCTGTATGTTGGATTGGACTAAGTTTTTTTGAGCATGTAAAAGGCTTATACCAGCATGTGTGTGCAAAATTTCACACTAAGTGGACAGTTCGATTAAAAATTATAGCTTGTTGAAGCTTACAAATTAGGATTAGTATTTATAAACAAAAATAAAAATTGCTTAATTATAAAGGAAATAAGGTAATTGGGATATATGTAAGATTGATTTGACTAAGAGGAGTGTTTTTAAACACTTTTGAATTGAAGCTTGAATTATATTCCTTGTATATGGATGAAACAATTATAATATGTAATAATTATTTATTTTAATATTACCAAGATCAATGTTCATGGGCTTCAAGAAGACAATACGTAATTTAATACACTCTTGCTACATCAACAAGCATTTTGAATTTACATTCAGACGTAGAAGATATGTAATTTAATATAGTACATTTTAAATCTCTTAGTTAATAAAAAGAGAAGCATTAGATAGAAGAAGATCTATGCTTGTACTATAGTAAGAAAGGCCATAAGATTGGCAGTTGTCCAAAAAAACAAAATCGACACATTATCAAAATTAGGAGTACAATCATTTAGGAAAACAAAGATATTCAGCTATAGTAGGGATTGTGCGGCTAAACACTTTAATATTACAAAACTATTCAAATTCTTCTCCTTCTACTCAATTTGCTCATTATTTTATAATTCTTTTGTATTTTGGCCTTCAAAAGCTTAGATGATTGCCTCATTGGATTTGAAGGTGTCTACTTTTTTGTACATGAGGCATTTGTTAAGCTTCATAAAATTCTTCTAGTATAAAAATCCAAATCTATTCATGTAGAGATAATAGATGGACAACTCTAATCTTCTAGTAGTATCATTCATAAAACTTTGCCTATAGAAGTGTTATTTAAAGATCATAGTAGCCAAATTGTATTCAATGTTATTAAAATTCTTTCAATATCTATTATTCTTAGATTTTCTTGGTTGAAAAAGCATAATCCATCTATAAATTAGAAGTTACAAAGAATAACATTTTTGATAGAAATTCCTATTAAAAAAAAACTTTATAAAAAATCATGAGTTAGTAAGTTTTTATTTGTTGGAGTAAGGGCTTTTATAAGATTGGCCAAAGAAAGTACATCATTTGTTATTTATGCAACTTCAATTAAAGAAGACGTGACTTTATTGACAAGTATTCCAAAGTAGTATAGCAAATTTTAAGATAATTTTTAGAAGAAGAATGCTAATATATTACCAAAGCATCAACTATATGATTAAGTTATAGATCTTCAAGAAAGAACACAACTACCTTGTGGCCAAGTTTATAATCTTTTTCAAAAAAAGCTTTCAACGTTAAAAGATTATATTGATGAAAAACTTTCAAAAAACTTCATCAAAAATTCAAAGTCTCCAACAGGCGCACATATACTCTTTGTGAAGAAGAAGCTTGGTTCTTTGCAAATATGCGTTGATTATTAGAGATTCAATAAGATAATAGTGAAGAATTATTACCTAGTATTATTAATTTTAAGACTTTTGAAATAACTTAGCCAAGCCAAGATCTATACTAAAATAGATCTTTATAGAGTATATAACTTGATACAAATCAAAGAGGGAGACAAATAAAAGATCGCATATCAGATAAGATATAGACATTTTGAATATAATGTTATGTCCTTTGGACTAACAAATATATCTGCTATCTTTTAATATTTAATAAATGACATCTTTTGAGATCACTTAAATAAATTTGTAGTGATCTATCTTAATGACATCTTGATCTATTCAAAAAATCTGAAAGAACATAAGGAGCATGTCAAGTTGGTATTACAAAAGCTGTAAGATGTAAGTTTATATGCCAAGCTAGAAAAATGTGTATTTCATCAATCAAAGATGGAATTTTTGGGATACATTGCATCTACTGAGGATTTGATGATGGATCCCAAGAAGGTAGAGGCAGTTATGTAATGGACTATTTTAAAAATTGTGAGAGACAGATAATATTTTCTTTGATTTATTAACTTCTATTGGATCTTCATTAAAAATTATTCTCAAGTTGTTACCTCTCTTATTTAATTGACATGCAAAGACAAGTCAAAAAGGCATTCTAAAACCTCAAGATGACATTTATTATAGTCTCAATCTTGGTACATCTAAACTTCACAAAAATATTATATATAGAAACTAATGCT
Source organism: Physcomitrellopsis africana (assembly GCA_036785485.1). Lineage (NCBI taxonomy): Eukaryota > Viridiplantae > Streptophyta > Bryopsida > Funariales > Funariaceae > Physcomitrellopsis > Physcomitrellopsis africana. The sequence goes on along the minus strand of JAWRVF010000406.1, from coordinate 110,872 downwards.
TCAAATTTTGCATTAGAGGTTGTACTTTCACAAATAGATATGGATAATAAATTCCATCCTATTATATTTTATTTTTAAAAAAAAATTTGCTGCCAAAATTAATTATAAAATCCACAATAAGCAATTTTTTACTATTGTGGATTCTTTTCAAGAATAGCATCATTTTTTTGAAAGGGCAATGCATCTTGTATATATATATATATATATATATATATATATATATATATATATCACAAGAATTTGAAATATTTTATATGAGCTTGGATTCTTAATTGCCACCAAACTCAATAGAATATGTCATTATCTTGATTTAATTTTGCTATCACTTATCAACTTGGGAAGCAACAAAGATTGTTTGATGCTTAATCAAAGAAATCATATCTTATATCAAAGACAAGAGAGGTAGCATTTGATCAACAATATACAATTTTATTAAAGCTGGAGCAATTTTATTTTTGCGCCACTATTACATTGGTACCTATTGATTCTAGTTTCTTTAATGAGGTGTATGTTATAACCATTAATGATATTTTGATCCTTGAAGAGTTAAGAATAGATTTGAAAAAATTTTATCTCAAAAATCTTAGAATTGATACCCGGAGAAAACCAGTTATGAGCCTGGGTCAAAATCAGACCTTGAGGTACAAAACCATGTGTCTACAGTGGATCAATTCTTCTTTGGCAGATTGAAAGATAAAATTAAAGAAAAGACTAGAGGATCTTTTTTTGAGCATTAATTGGGAGTGATTTGAATTTGTAACAACTTTGTAAAGACTTTGCAAAGTCAAGGTTGATTTTGGTGACTGTGATTTTTATAAAATATATTAGGATTTACATTTTTAAGCACTTTGTGAGATTGGTTATAGATCTATATGTGAATTTTTGTAAGTTCATGCATACGGTTGTGCTTGTAGAGTGATATGAATTTGAAATTGATCTAATAGTTCAATCAAAGATTATTAAAGTTTATATAGGTTAGAGTCTTGGAAATTAGAAATTGAGGGTCATTTAGATTTTCTAAGATTTCTAGCAATCTACTAATTGGATTAGAGTGAAATTTATGTATGAATATAGAAGACTTAATTTCCTACATACATGTGAAATTTAGAAGCAACAAAATGATATAAGAAGGAGATATTGGTACTGGACAATCAGCATTAAGGTTGGAGAAGGAGTCCGACAGACACGTGATTGAATTTTTGGGTTGAATTTCTTGTTGGTAAGTTTGATCTTCTTCAAATTTCATGTGCTTGCTACCAACTTAGTTTTTAAGAGGTGTGTATATTTTTAAGCAAGATCAACAATTTAGTCAATAGATATTGAGATTTTAAATTTTCCTAAGGTTGAAACAAGTTGATTAGGATTGATTAGGATTTAGTCTAGGATTCGGCTAGAGTTTGGTTAGAATTTAGTTTAAGATTCAATTTAAGATTTGGTTAGGATTTGTTTTAGGATTTGTTAGGATTTGACCAAGGTTGACTAGGATTTAATTAGGATTTGATTAGAATTTAATCAAGATTTGATTAGGATTGATTAAGATTTAATTAGAATTTGACCAAGGTTGACTAAGATTTAATTAAGGTGATTAGGATTATTTAGGATTTGTTTAGAATTTAGTTAGGATTTAGTTAGGATTTGATCAAAGTTGACTAGAATTTAATTAGAATTTGATAAAAATTGATTAGAATTAAGTTAGAATTTGACTAAGGTTGTTTAAGATTTGATTAAAATATAGTGAGGATTTAATCAGGATTGGCTAGGATTTAATTAAGATTTAGTTAGAATTTGACTAAGGTTGTTTAAAATTTGATTAAAATATAATTAGGATTTAATTAAGGTTAATTAGGATTTAATTAGAATTTAGTTAGAATTTGATTAAGATTTGTTTAGAATTTGACTAGAAGTGTTAAGACTAGTTATTGTTATTTCCTTTTATCTTTTCTAACCAGGTACTTGGAACATTCTTAAATAAGACTTCATGACATACGACAGCGGCTAGTGAAGAAATAACAAGGCTTTTTTTTGACAATATATATATATATATATATATTGATATTATAGCCTATCAAATGATATTATATGCAATCAAGGATCCTAATTCATATCTAAGTTTTAGAGATGTCTTTTTAAAATCTTGAAGGTAGATACTAAATTTTTTTCAACACTCTATCCTTATACTAATGGCTAAACAAAATAAGTTAACCAAGTTTTGGAGGAGTATTTACGACACAGCATCAACTATCAACAAGATGATTAAATTTTATATCTATTATTAGTAGAATTTATATATAATAATATTGTTCATGCTTCAATTTAGCAAACGCTATTTTATTCCAACTATGGATATCAACCAAAGCTTAATGTATAGAGTATGCCAAAAAATAATTATCTAGCAACCAAAGGATTTGCAAAGCATCTATTACAATATCAAATAATCTTGAAGCTTCAATTATAAGCAACTCAAGATATGTTCAAGGCATCTGCAAATAAATTCACAAATCAACTGCTTGCTTTTCATATTGGAGATAAAATATGGCTTCTTTGATGCAACATCAAAACGAAGTGGCTATACAATAAGTTGAACTATTGGAGACTAGGATCATTTTCCATCTAGAAGCAAATTAATCTAATAGCATATTGCTTAGAACTACCATCTTTTATGTAGATATATTTAGTTTTCTATATCTTTCTTTTAGAATCTTATAGAAAGTCGCATATTCTATGAAGTATACAACAATTACTATCTAGTATTGAAATCAAAAATCATAAAGAATACAAGATCAAAAAGATGTTGGATTCACAACAAAAGTGGAAAAAATTAGAATATCTTGTTCATTGGCACAACTATGATATCAATGAGCATACATGGAAACTGGTGTCATGTTGTAACATATTTATGTGGTGAAAAATATAAATAAGAATGATTTCTATCTAATATTTAATTATCTTGATTCAATTGGAATTCAAGATAATTAAGAAAGGTTTTATGAAAGCTTCTTAGAATATTTTCTTGTCTTAATAGTTAATTGATAAAAGTTAGTTGTTAATTTTTCCTTCTAGGTTATAGAAATTCTTTTATTACCTTTAAAAAACCATAAATTAATAAAAATAGGATAGAAGAGATAAATAGTTAGTATGGTTGATATTAGGATCAAATTAAAGGTAGGATTAAGCTTAAAAATCCTTAGGATAGATAGGATTGATACTTGGGAGTCGAGCATATACGGGACACGATCAAAATCAGACCTCCAGCCATATAAAACGGCCACTAAAGGCAATGTATCAAGTCATTTGAAGATCGGTGATTGGACTTGAAGAACTAAATTTATGCTTCTTTTAAAGGTATTAGATTTGTTTTTGTAGGATTTGGGAGGGCTTAGCAATTATTATCTAAAATCAAGGTTTATATTAGAAATTAGGTTTTTATGCAATAAAGTTAGGGCTAGAGTTCTTGGCTATTTTGTACAATTAGTATGACATCTATAATTGAAAATTTAGTAGTATATGGATAATTAAATGTACTAAGATTGAGTGAAAATTTGTGACAATGTAACATGGCAATCAAGATTTATTTGATCTTTAGTACAAGAAGGTACCAAAAGTTGGTAATTTAAGATTATTTAGGATTTCTACAATATCTACAGATCTATTAGTCAAAACAAGGTGAATTTTGGCATAGCATTAGAAGACTTGAATTTCATATTCTTTATCAATTTTGAGCTAAAATTAATAATTAGAAAAGAAGAAATTGCTATTGGAGTATCTACATCAACTTTTAAGTTGGCAATCGAGTGACATTAGTGCGGTTTTTGGTTGATTTTCTACAATTTGTAAATTGGGTTGGATTGAAATTTTTTGAACATATAGAAGATTTATATCGACATTGTGTCCAAAATTTCATACCAAGTTGATAGTCAAATGAAGAGTTATAGCTTACTGAAGCTCATTGATTAAAATTAGGATTTGCAAAGAGAAATCTTAGTTGCTTAATTATAAAAGTAACCAAGCAATTAGATTTTATATATTATTTAAATTACTAAGAAGAGTGTTTTTAAGCACTTTGGATTGGCTTAAGCACTCTTATATTGAAATTTGAATCATATTCTTTTTATATGGATAAAACCTATTAAAATTTCTTGAGTATTTATAGACTATAATTTCACCTTCTACAACCAAGTGCTTGGCGCATTTTCAAACAAGAAAATAAGTAATACAACACAAGCCAAAAATCTCACCAATGCATCTCAAAAAAAATAAAAATTTTATTGATTCTATTTCTACAAATCCAAACGTGTTTGATGATAATTTTTTAGTACAGATTAGATTCAAGGAATATTCATAAGAAGAAGAAAATTAAACTAAAACCTTCATCAGTATATAATCATTTATTCTAAGATAAAATAGAGTGATAGAAGTAAGTTAATTACTATGTTAAATCTTTAAATATTGAGAGATTTAGCATAACAAGATTCAAAAGATTTACTTGCTATGTAGGCTTCAAACAAACAAGTGCAATTTTCATAGTCTTCAATTAAGTAAAGGAGGGTACATTTGAGTGCCAAATACAACCATAGTTAGACCCATTAGGAGCAACACCTAACCATACAAGTTTTAGTTCTAATGCTCAAGCTTTAGTGATATTGCTTGAACTTGAAAAAATGAATCTTTTTAGATTTGAGATTTTGTTTGGGAGATGTTTTGAAGGTTGTAATAAAGATCAGATCTTTGGATGGGATGTTTCAATGATGAAGGTACTAGCTCAAGGCTATAAGTAATTTTGTCAAAGACCAATAGAACCTATTATCTAAGAATAGAAAATAGAATATATAGCTTCATTAATATAACATATTTTTGATTTTTTACATATATAGAAAGATTTTTGAAGGTATGAGCTCCTCTTAAAATTTGTCACTAGAAAAAGGGGTGATGTTAGAGACACACACTTTGGAATTTCACAAAACCTTATAGATCATTTTAAAGATTCTTAAATTAATAAAAGTCAATTGAGAAGCTTCTTAGTTGGTGAAAGTAGCTCGAGAAGCTTCATAGTTAGTGGATGGAGCTCAAGAAGCTTTCAAGTTGGTAGAAGGAGCTTGAACGGCTTCCAAGTTGGTAGAAGCTACTCAAGAAGCTTCTTAATTTGATAGAAGCCCTTAAGAAGCATCCTAGACATGGATATATATGGAAGTCAAAGCTAAAAAATTCTTTAATCTCAATAATACATCTCTTGGAATTCTAGCTCATATTTTTTGGTATTGTTCATGTATTCATTTAGTTAATTCAAATTCTTATTGATTTATTCTTAAAATCTTATTTTAGTTTAAGTTTCTTGCTTTGTATTTTTCTATCCTTGACACCACTATAAAGCGAAGATGTGGTAATACATCGAAGAAGGTATTTTTATAAAGAAAAAAAATTATTTTTTATATAAGGATTATAAAATTTTCTAAGAATAGATTTTTTATACATACATAACTTAATGACATACAAAAATAAGAAAAAAAGATTGTACAAAAAACTAAAAAAGATCTAAAAAGATTAGATGTGCTTGATAAAGATGATAAGATAATATGTGCATATATAGAGATAAGCTTAAAAGATTTCTTAGAAGAACTTATAAAAGTTAAATAAAGAGATTAAGATCAAGTAATACAAATAGATTTGAAAAAATTCTATTCAGTGATATAAGCATTTCAAAATTATGAAGTCAAAGTTGAGACTAGATACAAAATTGTGAAAAGAAAAATAAAACTTGTAGCTACATCATTGCTTAGTGCTTCAAACCACCAAGTTTAACAAGCTTAAAAAAAAGGACTTAGAAGATCCTAATTAAATTAACTATAAGTTTATAAAAAGTACATTCAAAGAGTTGAAAGTAGGATCTTTGGATTTTCTTCTATCTATTGTAGAAATAGAATTTAGAAATATGTTAAAGAAGTATGAAAATGCTTTTATTTTTAAACCTTTAAAATTTAGATGTGCAGATCCAAGTGTTGTGGCACCAATGATTATATTTATAATTTTATATGCTCCTTGGGATCTAAGGCCAATTTTGGTACCTAGATCACATCTATTCAAATTTATAGAGATTTTTAAAAAAAAGATACAAATGAAGATCTTAGAGCCATCATTTATACCATATTCTAGTCGTTTATTTATAGTACCAAAGAAAAATGAGATTCTAGAGTTTATTCAAAATATGCAACCAATAAATCAAGTAACTATTAGAAATATAAGAGTGGGACTAATTGTTGGAAAATTTATTGAGGCATTTGTTGATAGAGCTATTTATTTTATTGAGGATCTTTATTTTGGATATAATCAATTTCAACTTGCTGAAGGGAATAGGGACATCACCACTATGATGAATGGAATAAACAAGCTACTCTGTGATTTTTGGATGATAATCCAATAAAAAGGTGTATAGAAGAAAAATAAGAAGAGATTATGGATCAAAAAGAGTGTTGTAAATTTCTATCTAGTCATATTTTAGATTGTCATAAGATTTTATCATGGCTTGAGGAAGTTCACTTGATCTTATTAGGAGCTAAATTGACCTTTGGAATTTAAATAGTTATTATTATATGATATTTGTATAGATGGTTTGGTTGCAAATCAAACCCTATTAAAGTAGATGCCATACAATGGATGAAGAAAGTTTGTAGCTCACAAATAAAAATGTGGAGATTTTTAGGAGCTTATATATTTTATTATATATAGATTCTATTATATATATATATATATATATATATATATATATTAGATCTTTTTTATAATCTACTATAAAAAAAAGAGGTTTAAATAAGAAAAGATATATACAAGAGTAATACAAAAACTAAAGCAATTATTATCTTCTCCACTTGTATTATATAGAATAAATTGTGAGGATAAAAAACCAATAATACTTACAGTAGATATTAGCTGAATAGTTATTGGTTGGACATTAGAAGAAGATAATGAAGAAGGGAATGAATTTGCTATATGTGAGCCAAAAAAACTCACTATAAGACTTTTTATATTTTTATTTGATTGAATTAGGAAAAAAATTAGTATTTTAGATTTTTTATGGATTTTTTTTATTATTAGTATTTGAAATACTACTATCTAAATGTCTTCAAGAAAATACACCCTTAATATTATAGATGGTTGAAAAAGATAAAAGAATTGAGATAAAAATACAAAAAAAAAGATAAATAATAAAAAATAAAATATAAAAGATTAAAATAAAAATAAAAAGTAAAAAGATAAAAGATAAAAGATAAAAGATAAAAGATAAATATAAAAGTAAAAATATAAAAAAATAAAATTTAAAAATATAAACTTTAATTGGCAGTAAAAGTGAAATATGTAAATAAAAAATACAATGGAAAACTTCCAAGAAAAAATAAAATATAAAGGAGTAGGATAATGAAGGAAAATTAGTTTAAAAAGTATTTAATAATAAGTATCAAGATTATTCAATAAGATGCTAGAAAGAAATCACAAGCAACTGAAAAAAATTGAAAACCTAACCGAGTGATGCTTCCGATCTAAGGAATCTATCCCCTTCACTAAAATAGTTGTTGTTGCCTTGTCCTTGATTGGATTCAAGTATGCTTAGATCTCTTGAAAATGTGACTTCAAGTTCTATCACCCTCCAAAAATTCAGCTCCAAACTTACTCTGGTTTGGAAGATGTTACTCCTCAAAGTTGGTGCTCCAAATTTTGCCAATAGCAAATCCTCTATCACTAAAATGGCTGCTACTATCTTGTCCTTCATTGCCTATAAATAAATCTTAGCTTGTTATAAACTAGACTTTAGAATGCTTCTTTTCCAATAAGTTTCTTCTTCAAATTCTTCTTAATATTCCAAATCTCGTCCTCCAAAGTCACAATTCTAAGTCAAAGGGGCAGCACATATCCTATTACTAAAATGGCCGCCATTGCCTTGTCCTTGATCCAAATGTCATGTACAATACTTCTTTTGAAAGCCAAAAAAAAGTCCTACCACCTTCTAAAAATTCAAGTCCTAACTCTATTCTTACTATAAGTTATATGCAAATGAAACACAGTCTGATTAACGAAAGAAGAATCCACACTTCAAGGAGAAATTTTTCAAGGGCTTTGCCACCAAAAGATGAAAGAAAGCAAGAGTGGCTACCTAAGCCCCTTTTAACTAAGGACAAGGCGGCCTGGGGGTGGCGGTGTCGTGTTGCAGCACATTTATATAGTGAAAGGTATAGATAAGAGTAATTTATATTTAATACTTGATTATCTTAGTTCAATAGGAACTTAAGATATCTAAGAAAAGGGTTATGAAAGCCTCTTAGATTATTTTCTTGTTTTAATAGCTAACAGATAAAATTTAGTTGTTAAAGTTTTCTTCTAGGCTATACAAACTCTTTTACTAATTTTGAAAAGTCGTAAGTTAATTAGAATAGGATAGAAAAGAAAAATAGTTATTATGGTTGATACTAAGATTAAGTTGAGGATAGGATTTAACTTAAAAATCCTTCAAATTAGTTGAATTGATATCCAAGAAAAGACCGAACATGAGACAGGGTCAAAATCAGACCTCTAGGGACAAAACAACCACCGAAGGCAAGGGAGGGGGACATTCAAAGATCGGCAATTAGAATTGGATAGCTAGCTTGAAAGGAGTTCCAAGGGCATTTAGCTTGCGACCATAGGGTTTTAAAGAAGTTAGCAATCACTATTCAAATTCAGGGTTTGTATTGGTGATTTGGGTTTTTATATAAGACAATGATGGCTTGCATTGTTGAGTGATTTGTAAAATCTATAAAGCATCTATGGTTCAAAATTTGATATTGTCTAGATTGTTAGATGTGCTAAATATAAATAAATATTTGTATTAATATAGCAATGCAATCAGGAGATATTTTAGTTTTGATACAAAAGGTTGTCGGAAGTTGGCAGTTTAGGGTTGGATAGGATTTTTGTGATAACTAAAGATCCACTAATTGGATCAACGTAATTTTTGGTATATTGATAGAAGACTTTTAGGCTGAGCTACACACCAAGTTTGAGTTGAAGTTAATAGTGATGGAAGGAGAAATCACCGTTGGAGTTTCTGCATCAATCTTCAAGTTGGCGGCCGAGTGTCATCAGTGCGCTTTTTGGGCGTTTTCTTGCAATCAATAAGTTGGGTTGGGCTAAATTTTTTTGAGCATGTAAAAGGCTTATACCAGCATGTGTGTGCAAAATTTCACACTAAGTGGAGTGTTTGATTAAAAATTATAGCTTGTCAAAGCTCACTGATTAGAGTTAGGACTTATAAACAAAAATAAAAATTACTTAATTATAAAAGAAACGAAGTAATTGGGGTATATGTAAGGTTGATTTTACTAAGAGGAGTGTTTTTAAACTCTTTTGAATTGAAGCTGGAACTATATTCCTTATACATGGGTGAAACCTATTAGGATTTCTTGAGTATTTGCAAACAGTACTTTATCTTCTACAGCTAAGTGCCCGGTGCATTCTCGAACGAGACAACACGTAATACGACAGAAGTGGTGAACTCGACGTGAAAGTTTGGGATGGAAGATATTGGCTTTTGTTGTGGTTATTTGGAATTAATGGCACAAGAAAGCAAAAAGGTGGATTTTAGAGCTATTGATGGAGCTTTGAATGAGTATTTCTTAGAAGACTCTGATTGAGTCACTAAGAAATCATTTTTGGAATGGATTGAGCGTCCTAACAAGAAATTATAAGCTACTGAATTATTAAAGGAGTTTGAAAGACAGTATTCTCGATTATCAAAAATAGAAAAGGTAACTTTGGAATCAAATAAGGTTGAGTTATTTCTTCAAGCAACAGATGGAGAATTATAAGAAAGGTTGGAGATTTTTCTTGAAGATATAGAAGAAGATGAAGGATTAACAAAAAATTGGAAGAAGGTCGAGGATGCAATAAGATTGTTGGAAAAAAAAGAAAAGAGGAAGGACAGGGGGGATATCCAAAGTATGGTGCAAGTACTTAAAATTCAAGTGCCCACTTCATGGTTGATGGTACCTATTGTTCAACCTTCAACAACTACGTCAAAGAAAGAAGATATGGAGATTGAAGAACTTATACGCGGAATGCGAGATCTTCAAATTAAATTTGTAAGGCTTGAGGAGAAGACTTCTGTAATGAATTCAAAATCTACTTTTAAGCAAAGATATGTACAAAGATGCATTTGGTGTGATGATGATTCCCATTCTCAAAAGGATTGTGGTGAGTTTAATAAAATGGTCCAACAAGGCATTATTTTTTAGAAAGATGGAAAGGTGGCATTAAAGAATACTGGTGATATTCTCCAAACTAACTTTGATAAGGGAGGTATGAAAGCATTGGTTAAGGATTATTTGGTAGCGAATGGGATTGCAGTAATGAAAATTGCAAATTATGGTATTAGAGTGGATGATAATGCTAAGCAAGAATTTTTTGGAAATATTGAACCAAGTGGGATTTGGTCTTCTGCCATTTCTACAATGCATAAGAAGAAGATGCCACGAGAAGCTTTATTAAGAACTGCTACAATAATTCGTGGAACTACGGGTTGGAAGGATCCTGTAGAGGCTTTATCAGTACATGCCTATATTGCTAAAAATCAACATGAAGCCTTGATAGAAAAAAAGAGAAGACAAGATTCTAACGATACAAGAGAAGGGAATTCTTCAAAAAGACAGACTCGGAGAGATAAGGCTCATGAGATGGCATCACAGGAATTACCAACAAAGGATACTTCAATATCTTCAAAAGAAAAATCAAAGAACTTAGGAGAAAAAGGTAAGTCAACGGCTTACAAACTTCTCTCTGATATTGAAGCAACAACAGATTTAAAGGGGGTGCTTGAAGAACATGTCCTTAATACTAAAGTTGAATTCACATTGAAAGAAATATTGGGTATTGCAAAGAAAGAATTCCATGATGTCATTATTGAAGTATATACTCCTAGGTAGGAGTATATATTGGAGTCGAGGCTGAAAAGTTCTTGAGTCTCGACAACACATTTCTTGGAGCTCTAGCTCACCTCTCTGGTGTTATTCTTGTACTCATCTGATTAATTCAGTTCCTGCTAGTTCTTCTTGAACTTTTTGTTTAAACTTCAAGTCTATATTCTGTATCCGTGATATTAATCCAGTTCCTGCCAAATCCTCTTGAACTTCTTGTTTAGACTTGAAGTCTATATTCTGTGTCCGTGATATTAATCCAGTTCCTGCCAGTTCTTCTTGAACTTCTTCTTTAGACTTCAAGTCTATATTTTGTGTCCGTGACAGTTTGTCGAGACTACTCTCACCTTGGATATCAGAGTTAGTTCCTTCTTGTTGGAGTGTAGATTACCCTTTATCTTGAAGGTACACTAGTATTTTAGAGGTTGCGGATTACCCTCGTTTAAACTGATATCTTTTTGTCATAATATTAGAGTCTTATTCTTCTTAGAGAGAGTGGATTATCCCTCTTTTTGAAGGTCTTAAGGCATTTTAGAGGTTGCGGAATACCCTCTTCTAAACCAATATTTCCTCTTTGTAAAAATAATTACTTTCTTTCTCTTAGAATGGTTGGAGGTCAAGACATTAATATGAGTGAAAGTTTGGAGTCCAAGATGGACGCCATTATGAATGCTCTTGCTACGTTATCATAGAGAACTACGGTGATGGAAGAAGTCTTTGCAAGACTTCATAATCATGGAGCATCTGGAATAGCACAATCTGGGCTTCATCAGCCTCGAGCTTCTGCACCAGAAGAAGCAGCTTTACCTGTGGTTCAACGAGAACTACTACTTCTACAACGAAAGGAAGCTCGAATTAGCCTTCTAGACAAGTTTGATGGCACACGCTTGAAGTTTCAAGGTTTCATCAATCAAATCAAATTAATAACACCTCTACAACCCAAATGTTATCCGACGGAGGAATCACGCGTTGGATTGGTTGGAACTTTGCTTACGGGACAAGCTCTATCGTGGTTTGCTCCACTATTTGAAAAAAGATCACCGATTTTGAACAACTTTGAGACTTTTTTGGAAGCATTTGTAGAAGCATTTGGCGAGCATGACAAGGCTTGGTGGGCTACAAGAAAAATTTGATCACTACGACAAGGGACTCGCTCTACATCAGTCTATGCATCGGATTTCAGGCAATTGGCATGCGACATCAATTGGGATGAAGAAGCATTGATGAGTCAATTCTATTGGGATCTAAGGGATGACGTGAAGGATTTGTTATTATCTCTTCCTGATCCACGAACGCTCAACGAAGCCATTAGCCAAGCTGTAAAGTGCGATAACCGCCTATTTCAACGTCGCCAAGACCAATGCTCCAGACAATATACAAGTCATCGTGGTGCAATTATATCGGCAAGTAGCCTAAATTCACAAGTGGAGACAGAGGACATGCAGATTGATGCGGTACGTATCAAATCTCTTATTCCAGAAGAAAAGAAGCAGCGTATGGAGAAAGGTTTGTGCTTTTATTGCGGTGGAGAAGGCCATAGAGTTGGAAACTGTCCGAAGAAGCAAAATGGACGCAGCATCAAGAATAGAGGTGCGTTTGTTCAGGAAAACGAGGATGCCCAGCCACAATAGGAACCGTGCAGCTGGACAAATCAAAACCAGGTTCCTCTCTTTCTACTCAACCTGCCCGTTGTTTTATAATTCCTTTGTCTTTTGGTCCTAAAAAACTAAAAACCTTAGCCTTATTAGATTCAGGAGCATCTGCTTGTTTCTTAGACCAAGAATTTGCTAAGCGTCACAAAATTCCCTTAGTACAAAAATTCAAACCTGTTCACGTAGAAGTAATAGATGGACGACCTTTATTATCTGGTAGTGTCACCCATGAATCAGAATCTATAGAAGTAACGTTTAAAGACCACAGTAGTTATATTATTTTCAACATTATTAGCACTCCGTCAAATCCTATTATTCTTGGTCTTTTTTGGTTGAAAAAATATAATCCATCGATAGATTGGAGGTTGCAGAGGATAACATTTCCCATAGAACAACTTGAGGACAAGCCTGGAAGAAGACCCCAAATCAAAAAATCCTTGTTCATTGGAATAAGAACGGTTGTAAGATTGTGCAAGGAAGGCACACCATTGGTCATTTATGCGGCTCCAACTAGTGGAGAGCAGATTTCAACAACAGGAATATTAAAATAATACAAGGATTTTCAAGACATGTTCCAAAAGAAGAATGCTGATATGCTACCAGAACATTGACCATATGATTATGCCATAGAGTTATAAGAAAGAGCACAACCACCTTTTGGCCCAATCTACAACCTATTGCAGATGGAGTTGGCTGAGTTGCGAAAATACATTGACGAGAAACTAGCCAAGAACTTCATTTGTCATTCAAAATTGCCAGCTGGTGCACCAATCTTATTTGTGAAGAAGAAGGATGGCTCACTACTGATGTGCGTAGACTATCAAGGTCTCAACAAGGTGACAAAGAAGAATCGCTATCCATTACCTTTGATCTCTAGTCTTCTAGAACAACTTGGACGTGCAAAGATCTTTACAAAGATTGATCTAAGGGGAGCTTACAACCTTGTGCAAATCAAAGAAGGAGACGAATGGAAGACAGCTTTTCGTACAAGGTATGGTCATTTTGAATATAATGTCATGCCATTTGGTCTTACCAATGCTCCGGCGGTTTTTCAACACATGATGAACGATATTTTTTGAGAATATCTAGACGATTTTGTTGTCATTTATCTGGATGATATCTTGATATTTTTTGAGAATGAAGAAAAGCATAAGAAGCACGTTCATTTGATACTCGAAAAACTATGCAAGCGAGGACTCTACGCCAAGTTGGAAAAGTGCTTATTTCACCAAACTGAGATGGAGTTTTTAGGATTTGTTGCGACTACGGAAGGCTTGAAGATGGATCCCAAGAAAGTGGAAGCAATTGTTTCCTGGAAAGTTCCAAAGACAGTTAGAGACGTACAATATTTTCTCGGCTTTGCTAACTTCTATCGGATCTTCATCAAGAATTATTCTCAAGTTGCTGCTCCACTCATTCAATTAATATGTAAGGATAAGTTGGAATGGGGACCTCTAGTGGAAAAAGCATTTCAAAATCTTAAAATGGCATTTACTACGGCTCTAATTTTGGTACATCCAAACTTTGCAAAGGCTTTATATTTGGAAACCGATGCTTTGGATTTTGCTTTACGAGCCATACTTTCATAGATGGGCTTCAACAATAAGCTTCATCGGGTTGTATTCTATTCACGGAAGTTTTTTACAACTGAGATCAACTACGAGATTCATGATAAGGAACTCCTTCCTATAGTGGATTCTTTCCAAGAGTGGCGTCACTTCCTCGAAGGAGCTGCGCATCCAGTGACCGTATATACAGATCAAAAGAATCTAAAATATTTCATATCTATTTGGGTTCTAAATTGTCATCAAGCTCGATGGAATATGTCACTATCTAGATTTGACTTTGTTATTACTTATTGGCCTAGAAAGCAGCAAGGACTATCTAATGCCTTATCAAAAAGATCATATCTTGCGCTGAAGGTTGGAGAAGCAGTGCTTGATCAACAGTGTACGACATTGTTAAAGCCAGAGCAATTCAAGATTTGTGCTGCTATAGTGCCAATTGATGCTGACTTCCTCAACCAGGTATGTGCTGCGACCATTGAAGATTCAATAGTCCTTGATATTAAAGAGCGTATTAATGATGACAAGTTCAAGGTTGAAAGAGATCTCTTATACTTTGAGGAGCGGCTGTATATCCCAAAAGGGCCAGCACGACTTCGAGTCCTTCAATCTCGTCATGACTTTCCAACTACGGGACATTTCGGATTCAACAAGACTTTGGAACTCATTTTCTAAGATTTCTAGTGGCCCCAAATGTGGAAGGATGTGAAGGATTTTGTCCTCTCTTGTGACATTTGTTCAAGATCCAAGAATCCTCGACATCACCCTTATGGACTTCTATAGCCACTGCCTATTCCGTGTTGTCCATGGTCTTCAGTTTCCATGGACTTTATTACAGATCTATTGCCATCAAATTCATTTGACAGCATCTTTGTTGTGGTGGATCGACTTATGAAGATGGCACATTTTATCCCTTGCAAGAAATACATCGTCAAGCTTAAGATATGCCAAAGGCTCTTCTTTCGATATTGTGATCGACATCACGTCTACTGATGATATCGCCACGATCAAGAATCCACTCAGATCAAAGTTTGTAGATCTTTTTAGAATATTGTGCTTCGACATCGCTTT
Source organism: Physcomitrellopsis africana (assembly GCA_036785485.1). Taxonomy (NCBI): domain Eukaryota; kingdom Viridiplantae; phylum Streptophyta; class Bryopsida; order Funariales; family Funariaceae; genus Physcomitrellopsis; species Physcomitrellopsis africana. The sequence continues at coordinate 95,650 of JAWRVF010000406.1, read as the reverse complement.
CTTCGGCATTCCATTCTCAAACTGACGGCCAAACGGAATGCGTGAATCAAATTTTAGAATAGTATTAACGATGCAACATCAACTATCAGCAAGATGATTGGACTGCATATCTACCGCTAGCCGAGTTTGCATATAACAACACCCTTCATGGATCGACTCAAAAAACACCATTCTTTTCCAACTATGGGTACCATCCGAAGCTTGATCTATTGAGTCCGCCAGCGAATAAAAACCCAGCAGCTGAAGGATTGGAGCAGCAGCTATCGGAGTTTCAAACCACATTGAAGCTTCAATTGCAAATTGTCCAAGAGTCTTACAAAGCACCCCGTGGATAAATTTTGGAATGAAGCATCTAATTTTGAAATTGGAGATAAAATATGGCTGCTTTGACGGAATATCAAGACCAAACAGCCATGTGATAAGTTGGACTACCGGAGATTGGGACCATTTGTTATCCAGAAGCAGATCAATTATGTGGCGTATCGCTTAGAGTTACCAGCTGCTATGAAGGTACACCCTGTCTTTCATATTTCTCTGTTAGAGCTTCATCAGGAATCGTCTTTTCCTGGAAGAGTGCAATATCCGCCACCTAATATAGAAATTGAAAATAACAAAGAATATGAGGTGGAAAGGATACTAGATTCACGGCAAAGATGGAATAAATTAGAATACTTTGTACATTGGAGCGGCTACGATATTAATAAAAGAACATGGAAATCGACCAAAAATCTCGCCAATGCATCGTGAAAGGTACGAGAATTCCATCGACAATATCCTAATAAATCAAAAGCTGGTCATTAACAAAGCATGAAGATGAAGCCTTCTCTGGAGAAATGAATAGAAAAAAAATCCAGGTCTTATCAAAACATAACTTGTTGTATTTCGTAGTATCAAGATATCTAATATCAAGGTGTATTTAGATATGGCTAGTGAAAATATAGATATTGTACTAGTGGTACCATCTCAATCAAGTAGCTCACGACGTCGACCTCGAGATGAAGAATTAGAAGAACTAAGAAGACGTCGAAGAATACCAAGTAGCAGGTCACTTGTAATTGTCTTTGAAGTTGAACCAGCTCATGCAAGTAGTGGCGAAGCAATATTTTCAGGTCATTTTTAAAATGAAGATAGAAAAGTTCAAGCATGGTCTCAAGTAGAAGGTATTGGTCATTATTGATAGCTACAAGGATCCATGAATCATCTTCCTCGTGAACGACAGCTAGAGTATATTACAGAGACTATGCGAAATTTTTTTGATTTCCTACGTTTGTGAGTATACATCTCAAATGGCTTCTCGGAGACCTCGAAGCTAGAGGAGGAGGTGATGTCAAGGACATACTTGTTAGAACCTTCTAGAACATTCTAGAAGTTTCTTAGAACTCTCTAGAATCTTCCAGAGCCTTCTAATATCTTCCTAGTTAATAGAAGTTGTTTGAGAAGCTCCCTAGTTGGAGGAAGCTGCTTGAGAAGCTTCCTAGGTAGGAATATATATTGGAGTCGAGGCTGAAGAGTTCTTCAGTCTCGACAATACATCTCTTGGAGCTCTAGCTCACCTCTCTGGTGTTGTTTTTGTACTCATCTGATTAATCCAGTTCTTGTCGGTTCTTCTTGAACTTCTTGTTTAAACTTCAAGTCTATATTTTGTGCCCGTGACAGAAGGTGGACATTCAAACTCATTGCCGTGAATTATTGATTGTAAGTTTGATTATATTTTCTAATAGAAAATATGCTTGTATTATGATTATATCTTTATAGAAGGATATTTTTGGCAACTAGACAAAAAAAACTACTATACAATGATTATTATCTAATTAATCAAAAGGCCAAATTAGATTGGTATTCAACGCCAATGTTGGAAGAATTATTTGATATGTTAGGATTTTCTCAAGTTTTCAGTATTTTAAACTTAAGATCTTATTATCACTAGTTGTCACTACTTTTAAAAGATTGGATAAAGATAATATTTTGAAGAATTGATGAAAATGGCAAGGATTAGTTCTACTATTAGAAGTTTTTTCTATTGGTCTTAAGAATACACCGTTGAGTTTCAAAGGATAATAGATTAAATGCTCTTTAATTTTTTTATTTGTTAGATGTTATATTGATGATATTATAATCTTTAATAGTAGTCTACAAGATTTTGTATGCAATATTTTAGCACTTGTAATAATAGAGACTATGCTTGCATCATAACAAGTGTAAATTTTTCCACAATTGGTTATTATACTTAAGCCACATGATTGTACTAAGAGATCTTGGTATACAACAAGTAACGGTAGATAATTTATAGAAGAACCCAGCATATTATAATGTATCACAATTTTATTTTATTATTGGTATGATAAATTATTATTACCAATTTATTAAGAACTTTAGTTTGATTGCCAAACTACTCACTATTCTCATAAACAAGGACCAACCATAGACTTGATATCATAAGCAGCAGTAGCAAGCATTTAATACTTTGAAGTAAAGATTCTATTCAGTATCAATACTTTGTTGCCTTCATATTTTCAAATCCTTTTAGTTGCACACAAATTGAAGTGTTGTAGACATGGAAGCAATTTTGATACAAAAAGATGAAGAAGGACATGAGTATATTGTTGTTTATACTTTTAGAAAAATAATGGTATAGAATCCAACTACTAGTTTTATAAAAGAGAGGCTTTGGCTGCAATATAGGCCATTATTCACTTTCAACCTTATTTATATGGACAATAGTTTATATTGATGACAAATTACTAGCCTTTGAAATAGCTTATAGAATTAGACAAATTCACTTACAAGTTTGTTAGGTAGACTTTATTGCTCTAAGGATATGATATTAAGGTTGTATATTGAATTAATATTGCCAACTTGGATGCAGATGGATTTTGCTATAATCTAAGTTTTTTAGATGAAGGTTTAATCAAAGCCATTTAGCATAGAAATTATGACAAAAAAAAAATTCCAAGTTCGCATACAACTGCTTATTTCACATTGATGTCAGGATGTGCTTTTGAGGCCCTCATTGTAAATCAAGATAAAGAGCTTGATAAGTCTCTAGTTGTTAGTGATGTCTGGGAAGACCTTGCAATCTTACACAAACTTCAACAAGGGATATTTCTTTCAACTATCTCTGCTATAGAGTGGAATAGGATTAATCACCAAATAACAAGGTTCTATAGAATGAACAGTTTGTTATTTTATGAGTGACTAAATAGAATTAAGAGTATAATTCTAAAATAAAATAAGAAATTTTTTTGGGTGCAACAAGTGTATAAGGAGCTTAGATACTTTAGAATGTGCAAGATACATTTTATGTTGCACAATTAATATTGGTAGACTAACATATATTAATATATTATCATCTATGTTTCTTAGTATGAAGTATGTGACCGGATTAAGACAAGTTTTAATAACTTATTACCTTAGTTGTGACCTTTGTCTATTATGGGCTTTAACAATCATTGATTTTTAGACTTTGTTGGATTGCTTGTGGTTACTCTACATGGAACTAAGTATGTATTAGTGATAGTAGAGCATTTTAATAAGCAAATTAAACTTGTGACTTTATTACAAAAAAATTCAAAGTTGGCAACTATAGCCTTCTTGGATTATATTTTGGTTTGTTTTAGAATATCTATTAATGTCTTAATTGATTATCAAAAGAAATTTTTTGGTTCTTTTGAGGAACAGTTGACGAAGGTCTTAATAGATTATTGTACCACTTTTAGGAATCACCTTAAGATAGATAGCTTGATTGAACGAGTTGTACAAATATTTAAGCATGGTCTATGCAAATTTCTAACTCGATTCAAGAAAAATTGGCTTTAGTTGTTAATTTGGATGACCTTAAGATTTGGACTCAATGTCATTACAATTAAATAGAATTCTTCAAGTTGGCCATGTCCATGGCTATAGAGAACTTAGCTATTGCACAACATTATAATTTCTTGTGCTATGTCTAGATTCATAGTAATATTTACCAATCTCAATTGCAGAGGTTTTTCAAAAGAATTTATGTTTACTTGCAATATGAGACGCCAATAGCAATTGATATCAAGGTAGGATGTGCAATCCTATATATAAAAGATATATTATCTAGTAGATTTTTGTTACTTAAAAACAAGGATAGATAAGAATATAGGGAGCATTCTAAGAATTGCACTCCTTATCATCTATCTATTGAAGATAGTTGTATCAGATGGCCTTCCATATTTTATTTGTGGTGAAAAAAAGGATGTGGCTATAATATTACAATGTGACTAATGCCAATATGATTAGCACATAGCATGCTTGAAATTACCTTTATTGGCTCTACATCTAACATATTAGATTTTTTTTCCTTGTCGAAGGTCTTTAAATTGTATAAAGTCTTTGAATAAGTACTAAAGATATTTAAGAAGTAAGATTTCATATGTTTATGGTGATAACATTGCCATTCAACTTAACTAGGCACTAGATATATAGTGCGTAAGATTTAATGCTATGATTGTAGATTGATCAAAGGCTTTGACATCAAAAACTTATCAAAAGTAATTAAAGGTGGAGTTTATAATTATGCCCACTTAATAATTTGTTTGTCATATCTTTATAGAAGCTTCTTCACATCGTCGGCCGTCCATAATCTTGATATAGATGTAGATAGATGCTACAAGGCATTTTCACCAAAGAATTTGTTTTTAGCTATTAGCATAATTCTAATTAATTAGAGGAGCTTTATTATCAATTAAAAAGGATACTTGAAAGTGTGATGGTTATACATTCTTGTTTGATTTTGATTGCATGTTTGATGTTGGTTTGTAATGCTTGATTTGTTATAATACATAATAGCTATTTACATAATAGTTGTCACGTGAGATGATATCAAGTACCATATTATATCACACAGAGTATAGATCAAGTGCCTTTGTTTAATTTTGAAATTTTACTCTTTCTTTTGGATTTACTTAGATTAACTTTGACTTTAGATTCATTTAGGATTTGGAGATATAAGAAAGAAGATTCTTTAGAGTTGATATTCTAGTAAAGTCAAGTCTTGTGAATGTTTTAAAACAAAGAGCTTATTGAAAGGATTTTTACTTATGGCGGTTTGCTTTGAATAAAACTTCTTCCTTTTGTCTTATACACTTCCATTTTTAAATTCTTTCTTCGTAGAATGGAAGATAGCTCAACTAATTCAATGTTGTGAAGATTCATACTTCTATTTTTAAAAGTATAATGGTTATACATTCTTATTTAATTTTAATTGTATGTTTGATGTTGATTTGTAATACTCAATTTCTTACGATATATAATAACTATTTATATGATAACTTTTTAAACTTTTTAAATTTTTTATAGAAAAGAAAGAAAATAGGTGTAAAAGTTTTGAAATTAATTCCTACATATAATATAAATAATATATCCAATACCATCCTATTCTATTTAAAATTTGTAATTTATTTTTACTTAATATATTAATCATGGACAACTAAAAAGATAATACCTTATAAGTTAGGTTTTCATAATCAAGTAATTCATGTTGTCAACCTTAAAAAAGAAGAATTGTTTAAATAATAAAAATATCAAAGAATATCTAATAGCCAATTAATAATAATTGCTATTGAATTGAACTTGCTTGTGAAGATTATCTAGATGTTGTGTTTGAAAGATATTCCTATAATGAAAACATAAAAATACAAACTTATTCTCAAATAAAAGGCGTTGGTTATTATTATAAATTATAAGGACTAATGAAACTTTTAATTCAAAAAAAACAATTTAACTATATTACAAAGACTATGAAACACATCTTTGATTTTTTTATTGCTTCTCAAAAAACTCAAAGTTGAAGAGAAGAATGATGTCACAAATATCCATCTAGAAAAAACTCTAAAAAATTCTAAGAGGTTCATGAAAAATTTTGATAGTTCTCAAAAACTTTCAAAGTTACTTCATGTTGACACAACCAAAAAAAACTACTTAAAAAACGTCTTAAGTTTATTTTATTATAGTCTTGCATAATTCCTTATCCATGATACAATGTTGAGCCTACAATTCATTAACAACCAAAATACACCAACCATCAAACCATATAAGATTACACCAAACCTCCAAAGAAAATGATATTCCACCAAAGTTTCTTATTTCCCTCCATTGAAGATAGTACAATGCGCAAGCTGGTTACAATCATACCAATACTAAACCTCTCTTACCTCACATGATTCTCTAATATCCTCTCTTAAACTTAATTACAGAATTATGTAAGTGAAGGTGATCGGGTCATTCACTTCTCATAAACACAAAACACTATCAAATTTGTGCATTAGGTAAGAGTCTTTAAAACCGATTAGGTGAACATTCTCATCAACATCTACAGTAGAAATACACACTCTCACACTCACTCACACACACACAAGAAAAAGTACAAACACAGACGCTCACTCTTACTCTCATTCTCACTCATATACAAATATACACACAGGCACACCTACCCAATCACTCACTCACTCTCTCTCACACACACGCACACACACCTGAAGATGCACTTTGCTTTTGAGGATCCTTGCGAGCATCCGCGGCCTCCGAAGCTTCTAGAGGAACACACTGCAAGTTCCAAATCTGGACCACTGCAAGTTCCAAATATGCACCTGAATGCTAAAGTTCCCATCGACGTCTACGTTGGAAGAGCCTTCCGCCATTGCAAAACCTCAAGATTGCAAAATCTCAAAACCTTCGGCAAATGCAGGTACAAATTGCGGAAAGATCAAACATTGCCATCCAACAAATACTATATATGATCATCACCTCCAAGCGCGCTAAGCAGCTCAGCACTTCTCTTTTAAACAGGCTACGCACCTCACAATCCCAATTCAACTAAAAAAGTATCCTTTAAAAACCCAAAGAATCCATGCTTCATGTCCAATACAACGACCCAGTTCATAGTAAAATTCAGTAGCATAATGCAGCTCAAACCATCGCAAACCGACCCACATCACCAAAAACAGGAACATAGAACATCCGAAAACATAACCACCAAGCCAACGAACTTGGGCTGACGGCGCTGTTGCCTCTCATAGGGCTGCTGTTGGCGTCGCCACCGCAACCCCAGCACACACACACACACACACACACCCCTTCCTATTTGTTTCCAGAAAGAAACAAAATGCATCATCGCACCCCACAGAATACCGGAAAACCTCAACGAACCTGGGCTGATCAAATCTCTGACCCCACAAACATAAAGTAGGAAACACAAACAGAAAGGAAAGCGTCGTCTCTTCACCCGCTCATGCTTCAGCTCCGCCTTACGTGCACAATTTGCACACCCTTCAGCCGACTTCTACCTCTCCCTCCTTCGATTGATACTGTCGTTTGAGTTTCCTGCATTGCCATGGGAGGACTGAGCAGATCGAAACCCGTCGCAATTACGAAACGGCAACACCAACAGAGAAGAGGGAGCGTGGCCTTTCCGCTGCCGAGGGAGCCATGCTTCTACTTCCCGTTGTACGCTTAGTTCTACTTCAACTTCTACGGCGAGGGTTGTACGCTTTCCCACATCTACTTCCCATTGTATGCTTAGGTCTAGTTCTAGTTCTAATTCGACTTATAAGAGCTTACCTGGGGACAGGTGATATGCGGACAATGTTGTTATATATATATATATATATATATATATAAACACACATGCGCACACACACACAAAAACTATTGTAGTATTGTAGAACATTTCTTTTGTAAGCAAAAAAAGTGAATTGCCAAATATTTTATTATTAGTATTGAAGTTTTATTTTTTTTAACATAAATATAGACTAGTATTTTTTATAGTTTTATATATATATATATATATATATATATATTTAAACTTAAGCATTGATTATTTTATAAAATAATTACTATAAAAATTTTATTTTTGTAAAAATTTACTTATTAATTGTCACACATTATTTATAAGATTGATTATTCAAAAGAGAAAATTGAAATAATACTCAATTGAATCTTAAATTATAAAAATAAAAATAATTTACTGTAAAAAGAATAAATTTTTAAAATTTAGCTAACAATATAATACTTAATAATTATCAAAAATAAATCCAAAATTACATTCAAGTTACATGTAAATAAAATTTAAACATTCTTAATATATATTTTTACTATATTGTAAATATTTCAAAGATCTAAATAAATAATTTTAAATATAGTTGAATAATCAAAAGTCTCTAGCATCAATAATAATAACCTTATAATTTATCTTTATTTTATTCAAACAACCTAAATTTAATAGTACTACCAATAATGTGTATATTAAATAAGTATTTTGTACTTTTTTCAAGTACAACTTAAATATTTAAAATTCTTTATTAAAAACAAGTTGTACAAAATATATTTTTTGACATTGGTGTTACATTTAAAATAAATTATATAAGAAATTATGTTATTTAATTATAGTTATTATCCAATTTTATATTTAAATGCACAAATTACTTTGATTAAAATTATTAAATTAAAGCAAGAATCATATTTGAATATATTTTTAAAAAGTGTTAAGTGATTTTTGATTTTGATTTTGATTTTCCAAATGTTTCATATTAAATTTACCTATAAATTAGATATATTTTAAAAAATAATTCTACTGAAGGTGCATTAAAAATTATATTTGAAAAAATTTAAGTATACTTTACCAAACAATATAAGTCATCTTTTTTTGAAGTCATCTATAATTACAAATTTAAATATTATATATTATCTGATAAAATCAACAATTATTAACAACTGTACATTTTAAGATTAACTATCAATAAAACAATTTGTGTGGATAATTAAAAAATATTTTAGATTTTCATATAAATGATACTAATTATGGAAGATCAAAAAGTCTTTTAGTACTATTTCCATTTCATAATGAACAATATGAGATATAAAGATAAAGATAAATATTATTTTAGCATTTATCATGATCTTTTAAATCAACTCATGTGACAATAATATTATTTAATTTATAATATGTCTTATAAATATATTAAATATCATATACATGTCAAACAATTAAAAAAATCTTTGTTGGCATTAGAATTTTTAAAAAATTACATGATGATACTTTAATGTTTTTGATAACTCTTTTTTTTTTTTTTTCCTGATTTTTTGGTTTTTGTCAATATTAAGCACATTATAGCTAAAATTCTATGTTATATTCACATCAAATAGGCTATGTTACATGGATATAATATTTATATGAAATAGAAAACTGTATGAAACAAAATACAATTTGTAATATAATGTTAAGAAAAATAATTAGATGTATATATCTTTAACAATATATGATTGTGTATTTTATGGATACAATTTAGAAAACACAATTGTTTTTGAATCTTCAATCATTCTGACACACAAAACTAAACAAGCAGCTAACATATATTTTTAGTTGCAACTATCTATAATGTTTCAATTTGTATCTTAACTCATGTATCCAAAAACCTATAAATATGATATATCTTTGTAAATAATAACATACTCTACAGTCTCAAATATCTCACATATATTGCACACAACAAACACATACTTACGGTATGTGATTACGGGGATATCGGATTGCAGAATTTACACACAAACTTGCACAGAATCAAACAGAAAACAAACAGAAACAAACACACACACAAGTTGATGAATCTGTGCGGTGAGAATGGGGTTCATCCGAGGAGGGCAAGGAGGCGGAATGAAAGGAGGCGAGAAGGGGATTCAGTTAACCATGAATCCGGGTGACGATGATGCTTTTGTGGCCCCGATTTCGCAGGATACTCGCCCAAAGTCGTCGTGGGAGCTTTGATTCCCGGCTACAGCTACAACGATGGGGTCCCGCAAGGAGATCGGATTGCGTGGGAAGCATCGCAAGCGTACCAATCACCGTGACGTCTCTCTGGGTAGCATCATCCACACACGACCAGGGCTCCGTGCGGTTTCGCCCTCACACGCTGCACTGCCCTGTTTGGCATTGCTGTTCCGTTGTAGGAGCAGCCGCGCTCCACGTTTCCTCCTGACCACCCGTGGAGGGGCAGCCATACCCACCCTCTGTCACTCGATTATCAACTAACTGTCCTTTTCCCTCTGCGCTTTTGCCATCATCCTCTCGCTTTTTGTGCTTTTCATCCCCCTTCAATCGACTCGCTCGGTTGCCTTGCTCGCCGCTCCGTGTTGTTGTCCCATTCTTAGGCCCCAATCCTACCCCGCTCTGTCTCTTCTTGGTGTGGAGAGCTTAGGGTGGTGGTGTAGTTTTGTGGGTCTCGGCGAATTTGAGTGTCTTTTGTTTCGTTTCTCTTGGATTAGTGGGTGCATTGTTGGGTTTTGGGCCTAAGGCCATGGCGGCCATGACGACGGGCCTTGCGGTTGCCACTTCATTGACTTCCAAGCCCCGTGATGTGAGCTTCAGTGGGTTGCGGCCTGTGAGAATTGCTACCACCTCTCTCTCCGCAGCTCCCGCCCGCGTTTCGCAGTCTAGTTACCGGCCCTTGAAGGTGGTCGCTGTTGATTATCCTCGACCGGATATTGATAACACCACTGGGTTCTTGGAGGCAGCCGCGCTCTCGGCTTATATGCGCGACGCTTCACGCCCCGAGAAACCTCTCAGGGTCGTCATTGCCGGAGCTGGTGAGTTGCGTCACTGTCAGTTCTGCTCGGACGGATTTTAAGACGGAAATGTTTTGAATTATGTTTCGTTACTCTTGGATTATGACCTCTTCTAGTTTGTTGGGCTGTTGCGCGTTCCTGTTTATCGTTCTTCACTTTCTTAAATTTTGTATTCTGATTCCATTTGAACAGGTTTGGCTGGACTTAGCACCGCTAAGTATATTGCTGATGCTGGCCACATTCCGATTCTGCTGGAAGCCAGAGATGTGCTCGGAGGGAAGGTGATAATTGCGAACTTTTGAGTTAATGTGCCATTCTGCCTCAGCCGAACAGAGGACGAATATTATACTAACTAAAACTAGACTAGTCAATAATACTGGTTCTAAGTGATTTTGCTGAAATGTAGGTTGCGGCATGGAAGGACAAGGATGGAGATTGGTACGAGACTGGTTTGCACATCTTTTGTAAGAGATTTACGCGCCCTTCGTCAATTCCACTTGCATAATTGATGGATGATCAGCTCTTAAGTTTGTCGATTCATTACTTACTGGTCACAACAGTTTCACTGAATTCAAGCGAACAGTACTGTGACGTCTCTGTCACGTATTTGCACAAATCAATGTCACCTTGTTTTCTTCAAATTTTTACAGGCTTTTTGTCTCTATTGTCTTATACAGAAGGTACGTTGTGTGCAGTTGGGGCGTACCCAAACATGCAGAATTTATTCGGTGAATTAGGTATCAATGATCGTCTTCAGTGGAAGGAGCACAGTATGATCTTTGCGATGCCTAACAAACCTGGAGAGTTTAGCCGCTTTGATTTTCCGGAAATCCCTGCACCTCTCAATGGTAAGTGTTTATCTTTTATAGATTTCGAGACCCTGTCTGCGCATTAGAAGTTTGAGTTTATTTTATGTGCAGGGTCTCAAAAATTGGCTCAGATCTTAGCGTTTTGAATAATGTACGCAATGTGGCATGTTTCAGGTATATGGGCAATTTTGAAAAACAATGAGATGCTTACGTTTCCCGAAAAGATTCGCTTTGCTCTTGGTCTTTTACCTGCCATTGTCGGAGGTCAGGCTTACGTCGAAGCTCAAGACAGTCTCACCGTTCGTGAGTGGATGCTCAAACAGGTAATTATCGGTCTCTGCTCTCCTACTTTCTGTCGCTCTTAGTAGACTTGTGGTTAGAATAGTTTTGTCAGGGAATGTAATATAAGCTGCAAGATTACGCGAAAGGATGTTGTCCTGAAACTTTTCAAGTTCACTGTGCAACAAACAAGTACATAGAAGCTGAAGCTGAAACAGAGTAAACGATTGGATTTTAGTTTGTTCCATCGTTTTTCAAAATACTAGTGTTCGTTGGCGAATTGCATCGTATCGAACACTTCTGAACGTTTCTGGTTCCTCTCTGTTTGTGCAGGGTGTGCCGGAGCGTGTGAACGACGAAGTTTTCATCGCTATGTCCAAGGCACTGAACTTCATCGACCCCGATGACCTCTCTATGCAATGTGTGTTGATTGCACTCAACCGTTTCCTCCAGGAAACACATGGTTCCAAAATGGCATTCCTTGATGGAGCTCCACCAGAGCGCCTGTGCAAACCAATCGTGGAACACTTCAGCGCACTTGGTGGTGAAGTTCGTCTCAATGCCCGGTTGAAGGAGATTGTACTAAACAAGGATAATACTGTGAAACATTACTTGCTCTCAGACGGGACTACAGTGGAAGGGGATGTGTATGTGTCTGCGATGCCAGGTACTTCCGGTTACTGAAGCATCGTCATTAAGTGGGTGTACTTCGAACAGGGCACAACTAGAGTTCATAATAATTTAGATGTTTTAAGTTTTGAACGTTGGTGCTTGATCAAATACCTCCATCTCCATTCTGATCTTGCACTATCTCTCATTCTCTCTGTCCCCCCCCCTCCCCCCCTGCTCCCTCTTCTCCCTCCACCAACTTCAATCTACAATGTGCAGTAACTATTGCAGCTTTTGTTCTTAAAGATTAGCAACAGACCTGTTTAGAATAGATACTTGAGATAGCGTGGCTGGATGTTACGTTACGGGTGGTACTTTAAAGCTGTTTTACTTATTATATTTTGTGGAGTGATTATTGTTGACGCTCTTCTTGTTGTTCTAGTGGACATTGTGAAGCTAATTATACCTGACCAGTGGAAACCGATACCCTACTTCAAGAAAATGGACAAGCTTGTTGGCGTGCCTGTCATAAATGTTCACATATGGTGAGATGCACTTTTTTGCTGTGTACCATTTTTGTAGTTTAGTCCAGCTAAGTTCAGTTGGATTGCTCAAGCTTGAGGATGCAGTTAAGTATTGCACTATTCTACAAGCGACTTGAATTATTTGCTCCTGAATGTACAGGTTTGACCGGAAGTTGAAAGCTACATATGATCACTTACTATTTAGCAGGAGTCCACTCTTGAGCGTGTACGCCGACATGTCCACTACGTGTAAGGTGAGATTATTAGATAGAATAATCTACTGTGCTTTCCCCGAATTGTGACCCTGTCGAGTCTTGTCTATCAAAAATTAGATTGATTTATTCAGTTGTGAAGTGGATACTGGTCTTACTTACGAATGCCTACTTCATTGAGAGTGACTCCTAGGTCTGAATTCGAAATGGGTCTTCCATTGTAGAGAAGATTTGTCAAACCTGCACAAACAGCCGGGGCGTAATCTACATTCTCTGTACTCATATGTGTATTTGACCAGGAGTACTACGACCCAGACAAATCCATGTTGGAGCTTGTGTTCGCCCCTGCTGACAAATGGATCAGCAAAAGTGACCAGGAGATTGTTGATGCAACAATGGAAGAGCTAGCCAAATTGTTCCCTAATGAAATCGCAGCTGACCAAAGTAAAGCCAAGATTCTCAAGTACCACGTGGTGAAAACTCCAAGGTCACTTTTGTGCACACCCCACTTTGTGCACATCTGCGCTATTCTAAATCTCTTTTAATTTTTCCGTATGTTTGTTTGTTAGCAAGCACCGGTAGTTTTAGGAATTCACGAGTAAGCTCTTTTCTGATCCCTGCGTCTTTCAGGTCGGTTTACAAGACGGTGCCAGATTGTGAGCCTTGTAGGCCAGTTCAAAGATCACCTATTCCGAAGTTCTACATGGCGGGTGACTTCACTAAGCAGAAGTACCTCGCTTCTATGGAAGGGGCTGTGCTCTCTGGCAAATTATGTGCCCAATCCATTGTACAGGTATGACACTGCAGGTCAACTGAATGAGAAGATTTCATTCGTGACTGCTTATAGCGTGCATGGTCATGTGCTACCCAAAACGGTCTTCATTGTAACTACTAGCACAGTCTTCCATTTGGCAATTGTAGTATACGGGTTCGTTATCTTCCTTGAGATCGTTTAGTATCTACTTTGTGGACAGTGTGAGCTTCAGACTTGCTCTGTAAAGATTTGTACTCTTGGTCATGCATTTTCCTAGTGGTGATCTGGAGTGGTTGCCTTTTATTACAGGACTTCAATGCAGGAACACTTAAAGCGGGCGGTGAGAAGGAAGCTGTGCTGGTCTCTCAATGACCAAAGCTTGAGATCCATTTACCCTTGTACTTGTAATACATTATACTTGGTCGATTTCACTGGTTGACGCGCGCTTCTCAGCTAACACATTTTCACCAATAATAGGTGGGGCAATGTGTTCAATTCGCAGAAATTTGGATTGGTATAGGATTCACTGATCCACTGATTACGATGCAGCTGATGAGTCTCATTGTTAGATAGGCCTCATTCATATGCCGCAATCTGATTTGCCGGAAATCCAGCTATTTACTGGTTTTTGAACGAAAATTGCTGGTTCAAGATTTACTGTAAGCGGTTCACCGCATGCTATTAAGTACGCTTCATGCTCAAACCTGAATCAATTTCTGTCTCTAATGCTGCAAGATGTCATGACTTTTGTACGGGTTCACCGTTATTACGGTTCGTATTCTGATAGTGCTGCTATAGCCCATATGAGATGTTAGTATCATTATACTCGTCTGCAACTATGAATATTTCATTACTGTATGTAACGCATCACTCTTTTTAATAGTGCTGTCTGGCATGCCTCCCTATCTTCGCACAACTTCAAAGCACCAGGGACTTTTAGGATCAATAAAGATGAAATATTTTGCAATGCATTTTTGTTGCAGACCTTAATGCGACGATGTCATGATAATTGGTCTTACCTTGTGTAGTAACTACTTTCTGTTATGATCCACGTTGCTCAATACCTTGTGTATCATGACGCTATTTCAACCAACTTCTGGAAAAGCTTCCTTGACTATATGCACTACAATCCCATTGACCGACCCGGCCTACACAATACTTTGGTAACAACGGTCTGTCGTACCGAAAGTGTATCCATCTCAAAATATGTCCCATAAAGACCAAAAATAAATGACTTAGTTATTTCAGGAAACATGAGTTTCGAGTACAAAGCGAATGTTCAATGTACAACAAGTGTTTCCACTCTCGAGTGTTCTCAACGAGAGCAAAGAAGGCAAGCGGTTGGGCACAGGCATGAGCTTTTCTGCACATTTTCAATACCTTCAATGGGTCCCAAACATAATGATTTGAATCTTCCACTACCTCACTAAATCCCTTACATCTGGATGGATTGCTCAAGATATCCAGCATATTCACTTGGAAACATTCCTTCTAAAACTGTACAACGCTAAGTTGTAATAATGACCCTAAATTCTGATAATCTGTGAAACTTGCTAATTCTGCATAAAATCTAAATATATATCCGATGGATGTTTTTCATGGTCAGCTTCCTCCGACAAGTTGGACACCTCTTCTGTGCATTGATCGCTCCTTGAATACAAGATTGACAAAAGATATGACCACAAATGGTGGACGTCTCTTCCTTCATTGTGTCCATGCAAATGACACACTTGAATTTACGCTCCTCTGGCTCCTTGGCTTGTATGGTTGGAGCAAGCTCTTGCATAAAAGATTGTTCGATGAGAACATTTTTCCGTTTCCTACTCTGCAAAATAAAAGCAAGTTTGTGTCAGATCTAAATGTTTATGAACTACAGAAGACGAGTCGCATACAAGACAGATTAAAACAGAATGCCTAACACAACATGCAAAAGGTGTGATACAATCTTTCATGCAAGAGTTAGGCATTCTGTTTTAACCTAAACTCAACAAAGTTAGCAAATACAGACCTAGCATTCATGTTCCAAATGCAACACAACAAAGTCGATAAGACATTATAAGGCGACCGATCCTCGACCAACAATAAGGCTTACTGCAGATAAGAATTATATTTTAATAATTTTACGTTTAAAGTTTGTGTTTATGAAATTATACAACAAACAAAATTGAAGATGTGATAATCCTCTAAACCAAGAGAACTAATTTTTAATACCTTAGGAAAATTGTCGTTAAGAAGCACGCAGTCCTCAATCAGTGGAATTACTGGAGGTGATCTTGACGGAGTCGTGAGATCTATTGTTGCCCTGGCTGGTCGCCCCCGCCGACCACGGACAGGCTGAGTGATACTTGACTGTGTCCGAACGCTATACCGCGATGTCCCTGTGCAAGTTGTTCAACGATGCAGCATTTAGATTTCACTATTCCGGACAAATCAGCTTACATGTAATCTAATGTGCCGGCAATTACATGCCATTGGCACCAGCAAGCAAATCATGTAGCAATAAGAAAAAAGTAACATTTACCTCCAGGGCCAAGACGCAATTCCAAAGGATCCTCTTCCACGAGTACTTGATGTCGTGTGGAGCGGCGAGATTCTATGCTCGCAATCAATTTAGCCTGCAGATATAAGCACATCACTGTCATTTAAACAGTACAGAGGCAATAAGAACAGGAGACATTACGGTCATCAGAGTGAATATATCAGAACCGCAACAGGCCCACTGATATTAATATCCTTACAGCCGATTGCCTGTCTGCTAGGTGGAGCCTAACTTAAAGCTCAGAGTCTGAAATTTAAGAACCAGCCAGACAGATTTAAAAACAGACATTCATAGTCGTGAATATGCATACGACGTAGTTTGAATACTTAGGGTACAACCACGCTGGAAAGCTTTCAAAACCAATTAACGGGCCAGGGTGCACAGGGAATTAAACACATGCTGCGACGTGGTCCAATGGAAATAACTGATAATAAGCAAAGGGCCTAGAATTCGAGACGACAGCAAGAAAGCATTACAATCTCCTAGCAAAGGCTTCCACCACGCCGCCACAAACTCATATGCTTGAATGAGGATCTATGGCACAGGCGGTCACCAAGTATCTCCTCTTAAGGACGATGAACTAGAATTGCCCAATAGAAAGATACAATTACAGAGTGCAAATGCAAACGAAGAATAGGTTGTGTTTTCAACCGCAAAATTGAACAGAAAAAAAACACTGATCCACCACCTCTAACGTAGTGAAAGTGGAGATCATCACCTCAGCACACGAAAACTATGAAAACTAAAAATGCGTAGCACCAGCCAAAATGGCTAACATACCTGAGCAAAAGCCCTTGGTGATGATACAACAACATCATCGTCCTCGTCATCAACAACAATAGGCGCGGACGTCATATCCCTCACTCTGCTGCTCATGAAACTCTGCTCCACTACTGGTTCACGAGACCGCGCGTCTGACCCCCCGAGTCGCCATGGGTTGCAAATACGACCATGCGTTGGTCCCGTCTTCGACTCCTCACTCACAATCATGGTCACCACCCACTCCTCTTTCCTCTTCTCATCCATCTAAACCGCAACAAAACCTAAAACTCGAACCCACACCCACAGTAACCCAATTCCTCCACAGCAAACCCTCCCCGTGCTCAAGCACACTAGAGCGATCCCTCACTACCCACAGGCTCACAACACATTCTCAAAATCCACACTCCAATAGCTCAAATCCTTCCATTCTCCACCCACAGTTCTCCATTGAATCCTACCATTCACCGCGAATCCCACGGAAAACTTCTCCCAAGAAAGGCAAGACAGAGCTCGAAAATGGCCCCAAGACGGCAATACGCTTCGCAGTCAAACTAACTACCATCTTATACCACAACCCATCATATGCCACACGCAATTCCCCAGGAATACACGTAGTTCATGCACTTGTAAGATGGATTATGGTGATTGCGACGGCTTCGTGTCAACGCTCGTTTAGCTGGGTATTCGGATTTGTATGCGGGAAGAGGGCGAGAAGGTGAAAGGGAAGACGAGGCATAGATGAGAATGGTTTCTATCTTGACTGGATGAGCTTCCGTGACTGCAATCAAAGCTTCCACACCGGCCAGCAGCTTCGACAGTGGATGCCATCCATCCTTCGTCTGCGCCAACGCGTAACAGGCGCTTCTCTCCAAATTTAGACACTAAGGACGCCCACCACGTTGTGCCTTTCCGCATAGTGCCCATTATTTACAGTTTCCGACAATTGTGAAGTTTCGTTCAATCACCACCCCAGTGCTGGTCTCGAGGGCAAGGTGACGAATTGTCAAACTGAATATTCTGTTTCTATTAAATTCAACCTATTTCGAATAGTTATTTTTTCCTGGTTTTCGAGTCTTTTTTTTTGTTTTTTTGTTTTTTTGTTTATTTGTTTTGCTTGTTTTAGCTTGATTTGGAGTGTACCAAGCTTGGAGTAGCTCCTGCAGGGACTCGAAGACGAATAGAACACGAATAGATTTACTTTTTATAACAAGTTGCCAAGAAGTGGAATATAAAATTGGTAATTTAAGGATAGTCCGCAGGAGAAGACTTGAACTAGAGCTACTGTAGCTGGGCAATTGACAGGAAGACCACATGGAAGAAGTTCGTCTGGATGATGAGACTTGGTAAGGGTTTGCAACTTCTCGCAAGAGAAGTTTTCGGAGCTTTGTGATTTTGAGAAGCTGCGAGGGCTGTATGGCAAGGGAGGATGGAATCCAGGCTCAGCCTTC
This sequence comes from Physcomitrellopsis africana, assembly GCA_036785485.1. Classification (NCBI taxonomy): domain Eukaryota; kingdom Viridiplantae; phylum Streptophyta; class Bryopsida; order Funariales; family Funariaceae; genus Physcomitrellopsis; species Physcomitrellopsis africana. The sequence goes on along the minus strand of JAWRVF010000406.1, from coordinate 77,130 downwards.
TTGAGTATGGGACATCAGGTTTGTGGGTTCCTTGGGTGCTTTGTAATCACTGACAACGTTGATGGGTTCTCGTTTTGTGGCGTGCGCACTTTAGAGGGTAGGTCTCAGCAGAATTTCTAAGTCTAAGCGTAAAGATCGTGTTCAATTCAGCACCTAACACTTATATGGAGGATGTAACTACCGCACGTAGCTATGCACAGAGAATTTTGAAGTCCCTGAGTATGGTACCTTTAGATTACTGTAGATGCTCGAAAGCGTGAAATACATTTTACGTATATCAATTGCTTGTGGGATTTGTGGATGGTTGCTCGTAGCTGAGCCTCTGTAATCTCGGTTCGAATTTGAGGAAAATGTGTCCTTACAAATCGAATGCATCCACTTCTTGTTTGCTGATAACTTATTTTGAAAAGCTGCTACAATTGTTGGTAAATTTTGGGGTGTATCAGATTCGACAGCTTCGTCAAAAGTGCGAAGACCTTGGATGAGTATTGCTATGATGTAGCATCTTACTTCTTTGATGACATCCGACACTATGCCGGTAATTTTAGTGTCTATAAGCGTGCGATGATACTCGACCTTTAAATGTTTTATTGATAGGGGTCAAATCTGCATATGTATTACAAGGATGGCGTTGAATGATCAGTGCAAGCGCTCCCTCATCGCGATCGATTTCTTTATGTGTATTGATGTGGTACCAAGGAAGAGCGCCTTAGTTTGATCTGCAATTCAATGCTTTGATTGTTTCTTTCCTTCCTCTCACTCCCTTGGCTAGCTCAAACGGGTATTTCATGCTGACAAGTTATTCAACCACTCTTTTTGCAGGTAATGTCGCATTTGAGGGGAATAATTTTGAGGACTAATTTTGAGGAAATTAGCAGGCAGCAGCTGGTATGATGGAGCGATGAACGACTGCAAACAATATGTCCAGATTGCAAAACGATTACCTCTAGGGGTTTTGGAGGGAAGCCTAATGTTTTGTTGCGGATTGGAACGGTTTGGTTAAAAGGGCAACAAGACACTAAGTAGCCACCATTCATATCAGCAGAGACGAGCAGAGAAGACCTGTAGTCATGGCCAAGCCATGCGAAAAGAGTGTGGCGATGACAGCACCTCAACAGATGCGAGGAGTCGTCATAATTTCACTCCCAGACTCTGAGAGTGGGGATAAAACAATGTGCGCCGCAATGTGGCAAGAAGGACACGAGCAACACCACCAACAACAGCAAGTTCAAGATCACCAACAGCAGGAACAACAAACATTACAACCCCCACCATTGCCGACACCTCCAGCCGCACATCCAGCTCCCCCTCCAGCACGAACCCCTTACAAAAGGTGGAGATTAATCAAACGCGTGGTGCTGTTCTCCTTACTTTCCTTGGCTGCTCTTCACCTAGCATACAAACTTCCAACCCTGTACTACTCAGAGATGCAACTGGAGGAAGAAAGCGAGGAGAAGGACGTTCATGTTTACACTTTGCACCCTAAGTACTCCCCGTCCCTTATCAAGATGCGTCTAGTTGGAAGGAATCTACTGGAGCGCGATATGGAGAGGCTCAGCAAGGCTACTGTTCCTGAAACTGCTCAACGAACTGCTGCCTATCCAATTGGAGGAAACATTTACCCTGATGGACTGTACTACATGGCAATGCGCATCGGCAATCCGGCCAAGCTTTACTATCTGGATATGGACACAGGCAGCGACCTCACATGGCTGCAATGCGATGCTCCCTGCAGGAGCTGTGCTGTTGGACCGCACGGGCTATATGATCCCAAGAGGGCTCGGGTAGTCGATTGCCGGCGTCCTATGTGCGCTCAAGTGCAACAAGGAGGTCAGTTTACATGCTCTGGAGACGTCCGGCAATGCGATTACGAGGTGGATTATGTAGATGGAAGCTCCACAATGGGAATCTTGGTGGAAGACACAATCATCCTTGTTCTCACCAACGGTACTCGATTCCAAACCAGGGCTGTCATTGGTTGTGGGTATGATCAGCAAGGGACGTTAGCAAAAGCACCCGCAGTGACGGATGGCGTAATTGGTTTGAGCAGCTCCAAAATCTCTCTACCCTCGCAGCTAGCCGCGAAGGGCATTGCAAATAATGTTATAGGCCACTGTCTAGCTGGTGGCAGCAATGGCGGTGGCTATCTCTTCTTCGGAGATACATTAGTACCCGCTCTGGGCATGACTTGGACCCCGATGATCGGAAGGCCTTTGGTGGAAGGCTACCAAGCACGGCTCCGCAGCATCAAATATGGAGGAGAAGATCTCAAGCTTGAGGGCACGACAGATGATGTGGGTGGGGCGATGTTTGACAGTGGAACTTCTTTCACATACCTCGTCCCAAAAGCCTACGCTGCTGTTCTTTCTGCTGTGGTAAGACAGGCACAAAGAAGCGGCCTTGAGAGGATCAAAACCGACACCACCTTGCCCTTTTGCTGGCGTGGTCCCTCTCCGTTTGAATCTGTTGCAGATGTTAGTGCATACTTCAAAACGGTGACCTTGGACTTCGGTGGAAGCACCTGGTGGTCATCAGGCAAGCTGCTTGAGCTCTCCCCAGAGGGCTATCTCATTGTCTCCGCGCAAGGTAATGTTTGTCTTGGTGTTCTGGATGCAAGTGTTGCAAGCCTGGAGGTTACAAACATCCTTGGAGACATTTCCATGCGGGGATATCTTGTTGTGTATGACAACATGCGAGAACAGATCGGGTGGGTGAGACGGAACTGCTACAACCGACCCAAAACTGCCACCTCTCAGATTCTATCAACTGTGGCGCACCTGTTTGATTAACTAGCTCATCCTGATTTTGCAACCAATCTTGCACTCTCTGCTTTCACCAGGGCCCACTCATTCAATCTCCTGTTATGAGTTGGTCCTTGGAGGACCTTGTTTGGTTCTTCCTCAGGATTTGATCTAGGTTTCCCCCGTATCATATATGTAGAAATGTGGTTTCTTCACAATTAGCGGACTATGGTATTTTAGAAGTTGTGGACTAGAGAGTTAGAAGAGCTGGAAAGTGCTTCAGGTCTAAGAGACAACACAATCAGTTGCAAGGATTTGATGCTTTCGCTCTTAGGGTTTTGTTTTTGTGTAAAGATTCCTGTATGTATGGGCTTACCTAGAGAAAAGAAAAGAAAAGAAAAGAACGATACAAAACAAAAAAACAAAAAACAAAAAAAAACACAGAAGTGTATGTATGGAAATAGTGTCACTAGAGGTGGTCAATGGGTACATGAGTTTTCTAATCAACATTGAGAAATGTATTTATGGACACCATAACACTGATACAAGTGACAATAAATGATGATTTTTAGCCAATTGACATGTGCACTTCCAAGAATGGTATATAACACAATTTAATTTCCAAGACCAAATATTAATCACTAAAAAATTCTCATAGTTTTATGTCTAAAAATAAAAATAAAAATAATGTAGTGGCAAAAATTAATTATTTAGGTTTAATTTGTTCAATTAATTGGTCACATAAAATTGAAAAAGAAAAAAAATACAAACTTTCAGAAATAACTTGTTTTTTGGCTTTACTAAATTTAATCAATAATAATAATAATAATAATATACTATTATTGGAAGAAATATACAAAAAATCCAAACAAACAACAACATAACTTTTACTAAACATACATTATTTTATTATTTTCTATTCTTTTTAAACATTAACAAAAAAAAATCCTAATATCGTATTATCTATGCATTATAAAATATTACAATTATTAGTATCTAACAGATTTTTAAAATATTATTTTTTTACAATTCAATTAGATTTTTAATAATAAATTCAAAACACATCACTTATATTTTCATCTCAAAAAGTCAATAAGATTTTGGTTTAAATATTAGTGGTTAATGAAAAATTAATAAATTTTAATAAATAAATAAATATTTTTCAATACAAAACTAAAAAAAATCTTAGCAATGGTCTTCAAATTTATATTATATATATATAATATATATAGTATTTTTATTTATTTTTTTCTAATTTTTTTCTAATATAATTATGTATTTAAAATAAAACACATATATTTATAAATTATCTCAAATCCAATAATCTATTCACAAATTACTTAAGGAAATTGCTAGGTGGACACCCACCTTTTATAGTGTGGACACCTCCCATGCCACACACCCAAACAAACACATAGTAAAACTCTTATTTATATTTAAAAAATTTAGGATAAATTTATAATAAAATATTTTAAAAATAAATTTAATAAGATTTTCAAAGTGAAGAAAAGAATTATATGACATGTATTATTAAATCTTACAAAACTCAATAAAAATAAAATAATAAACAATAAATCAATACTATTAGCCATTGCACACAAATCTTTTACTGTAAATTTATCCTAAAATATTTTAGTGTAACTAAGAATTTTATTATGTGTATGTAGGGGTGCATGGCATGGGGTGTCCACATAGTAAAAAGGAGGTATCCATCTCATGGTTCCCTTAATTATGATTTTAAGTAAATATCAAGGAGAAAGAAAAGATATTGATTAAAAAAAAGATAAAGAAAAGATATAGGAAAGGTAAAGAAAATAAAGAAATGAATAACTGGGCTCTATCACTGTTACAGTATATTCAGAAGGTCGAGAGAGGCCAATGAGGGAGCGCCTCGTGGAACGAAAGTTCAGGATAGAGCGGGGGAGCGAGTGCGGGCTTCGACCACCCGTCCCCTTTGCAAAGGGGACGGGACGGGACTATCAATGCGGGCCATGGAGGAGGCGTGGACGAGCTTGATGGGTACTCGCGGTAGCCACCTCGCCTTCGTCGTCGTGCGCAGATCATATCTCGCACGACTCGGCACCCGATTCAACTCCCACGGGCCTCAGTGAATTTCCACCCGACGGTGTTGTTACTACTGGTACTAGTACACCTCCTCCCCATTTTACCGCACCCCAGCTCGCCTTTACGAGCCTCCTCTCTCGTCTCTGCACCCCCACTGCTCCTGTGTGCCTGGCAAGCATTTCGTGGCATCGACAGTGTGCAGGCTCGTACAATCTGAGGTGGGTTGCTGCTTCGGATACGGTTGGGTACCTTTAATCGTCGTGTTTTTGTTTACAGTTTCTGGGTTTTCAGTTTTTTATTTATTTTTATTCTTGATTGGGTGGGTGGGGCAGCTGGGGTTTGGTTTCCGAGGGTGGCAGTGAGTGGGCGTCGGAGTCGTCAATTCATGTTGAATGGAGATACTTGGAGTGTCGTTGAATTTGAACGGTTTTTGGGTGAGTGCGAACTTGTGAAGATGAGGGATGATGAAGCGATTGGGTTTCTGCAGGCGAGTGTGTTAGTGTGGGGGTGGTTGCGAGAAATGAGGTGGTGGGAGCAGCGGTCTTGGTGATGGAGGAAGTTATTGTGGTAGCAAGGGTGGGCGGCGCACGGATTCGAGCAAATTAGAGCGGAGTCGAGCTAAATTGAGTAACGCTGTCCTGCGGTCTTATTCATTGTAAGGTAGTTGTTTCGAGGAGTTTGGAGAGAGGGCTATCCATCTCGTTACCACGTTATTGCATTGATTCTGGTTGATTTACTCGTGGTATTTGAATGAAAGCTTGGTCATAGTTGGACAAATAGACACTACGAAGGTAGAGGAACTCCTCTGTTTTTTTGTGGTTCCAGGACTATGCCAAAGTGATGTCTTCTTCTGGAGACCTGACCGTGGGTTCATCGTTTCAGTTTCTTGTGTCATGATGACTGGTTAATTATCATGCGTGTTAATGAGTGACTAATTGGAAACTTGCTGAAGCCGTGTGATTAGTAGAAAATCGCTTAAATTGAGAGTAATTTCTGTTTCTGAATTTAGGTGGCAAGCTTCTTTCTTCCACATAGTTTTCTAGCTGTAACATATCATTTTTGTGTGAGGGGACATCTGGTTACACAAATGACCATCAATTAACAGACGTCTTGTGTCCACTTTTGTTTGATACAATATTGCAGTTTCCTGGAGAGTCTGCATTGTCGTGGCAGAATCGATGGAACCGGCATGTGCAAACTTTGCTCGCAGTCAATTTTCGGTTATGCCAGTCTCGTTAAGTCCTTGCTGCAGCAAAAATAACTTGGGCCACACAAGGGTCTCATCTGCGTTTCTGCAGCAAGGCAATGTGACTACAAGGTCGTCCTTGCTGGTCACATCAACACAAGCTGTCCAAGTAGGGAATTATGCATGCTGTGCGCAGAATTGCACCCATGGTGTGGAGCTCAATCAAGGCCTTGGTGGCAGGTTGGTCATGCATACTGATATAGGCTGGCACGAGCGATTAGAGGTCAGAGATGTTCATGGACACTCAGCGAGAAGTAAGACATCACCGACGAATGTCGGTTGCAGTAGGTCGTTGTTTGACAATTTAGAGGGACACTGGTTCCGGGATCAACCTAGAATTGGTTCGACTCATTCCTCTGCATTTGGTAACTCATCTCCTGCTTCGACTTCTGGTGGCATCCATCGACGTGGTTCCCCATGGGGATCGAAGAGGCCACGATCACGAAATTGCTGCTGCAGTTCGGAAGGGATGGGTGGTGATAAAAATGAGACTGGCGCTGGAGGAGAAGAGAAATATGAAGTCTCGCGTAATATTCCTAATGAAGGGATGACCAACAGAGCTACTCCAAGTTCCAAATCTGACCAAATAGCCGATCGAACAGCCGCTCAAGTTGGGACACTGGAGTCTGAGTTGTTCTTGTACACGGTGTGCTTCCTTTTCTGTCGTCTTTAAAGTCAATTCCTCAGCTGGCAAACAGTTTCTTGATGAACATTGTGAAATGTTTTCAACCTTAAAACGTTTTGGCCGAAGTCAGCTGAATGTGTTACGGTATGGATTATAATTATGCGTGCTGCACTTACTGTAGGGCCGTATGAGGTCTCTGGAGAATTTCAGGGCAGAAGTGGCAAAGCCAGATGAAGAGATCAGCTTAGTCCGAGCAACAGTGTTTGTGGCTCAGCACTTGTAAGTTCCTTGCTGATGTTTTCCTACAATGCGGATTCAAGAAGTGAGTGACAGTATTTTAAAAAATAAATCTAGTTCTTTAGCTTTCTGCGAACTGGGTTTGACATGATGCGATGGCTTAGATTTCAGTGTACCAGAAACAGGCGAGGAAAGCTGATAATGTGGCTTCTACGACTTGCCTTCTTTTGCTATAGTCGTGTTTATCATTGTGTTTTGTAGAGTAAGCTTGTGTCTTTAGTCCATCATTTTCTAAGTCGGCGTTTTCACTGCTTGTGGATTTGTTTAGATTAACTGGAAAGGCATGTTGCATGTAACAATCACCTAGTTTTGTGAGGTTTAACCAAGAGTATGTTCCTCTTCGAGAGCCGTGATGCTTAAATCAGTTTTTTAAGTGTCCAGATTGCTAGTGCTAGTAGTACTTTGGAGCAGGACGTGTTTTTTGTCATTTTGGTGTTTCACTGGGCTGTTAATTTGTGACTATGGTCGTAGGTATCCAAGAATCACTGCCGAAGAAGTGGAAGCCGAGATGAAGGAAATGGCTGATGAACTTGAGCCCCTGCTTCCACCACCTGCTGGTTTGTACTGCTTATACTGGACGTTTCAGTAATTTAGTTCAGTGACTTTGGTTTTTGTACCTTTCAGAAACAGGTTGGAGCTACAGGTATAATGTACTGTATTGTGTAATGGGAAAAGGGTTATTGTGGTGTGGTAAAGGAATTTCATATTATAATGAATTTGTAAGCACGTTCAAGTGGCACATCCTCTGACCATCATTGTTTTTCATTCAGAGCGTTACACAATGCGAATGATCAACTCCATCAATAGGTACCTTTATGGTCAACTAGGTTATAAGGGAGCGACAAACTACCTTGATCCTGACAACTCATGTATAAACATGGTGCTGAAGAGGCGAGAAGGTATGGCCCTGTAATCGTCTTTTATGAATATTCTTTAGGCCTAGCAACATAATCACCGTCAGTTTTGCTCTAATTGCTCCAAAGGTGATTAGGGTTCGATAATCCAGTTATCCGACAGTTACTTAGATGACAACGTTTTAGTAATAAAGTGGTTTTGGGTCCCGGAAGAGTGGCTTTCATCCTAACCCTTGTAAAAAGCATTGGTTATACGCAATTAAAATGACCAGCTTGAAGGCCTTCGCATGGGCTCTATTGAAATTTTTGTTTGAGATACACGTCTGGATTTTCTTAAAGATTTTCTAGCTGTACTGCGTGACTTCTTTCATTGCCTACGCGCTCCACACATGATTCTTCATTACGCTGGGTTGGTTGAATTTGGTACTTGCCTGTGTGTCGGATGGCAGGATTGCCTCTTACAATGTCACTGGTGTACATGGAACTTGCTAAGCGCGTGGGTTTGCCAATGCAAGGGGTATGTACCTGACTTTATTTCTCTATGTAGTTTTCTTTCACTCATCGTCTTGATGAAGTTGGCTGAGTATATGAATTCTGGAGTCTTCGACCTTTATTTTAGGTGATGTCCAGCCCTAAGGCTTCGTGCAATCTTCACGTGAAGGTCGCATCGTATCTAGGAAGCTCAAGAGTAGACTGGTAGAGTCTTACTTTGATTAGAGGGGAAGTGTGAGTGGATCCAAAAGAAACACAAATTTGAAATAAGTTTATAATCTAATATCTTGGTTTGCGTTTGATTTTTGAATGAGCACCAGCACTATAAGTAGATTTGTGCTATTTATTCAGTGTATACAAATAGCACTAAGTTGCTTGGTCCAAATTTACGAAGAATGCTTATTACTACTGGACTTATCACAGGTGAATTTGCCCGCACATTTTATGTGCCGTCCAACTGGAGATGGATTAGAGTTTTTCATTGATGCTCACGAGAATGGCAAAGTAAGTGATAGTTTAAATCTTTCTATTTGTTTGGCAGCCTCTTACTTTCCCATCATTATCTGTGTTAATACTGATGTGTTTGAAATGGTCAATATATTCAATTTGGTGTCTCTTGATGTCTAGTTTAGTCGCATCAGTTTTTGAAGTGACAGCACAAGCTAAGGGTTTTTGTTTGTCTGGCAGATCACTTTCCTGCAGGATGCCGAAGAGAGGTTATCTGTAGTGTATGGTGTGCCGGTTGAGATCAACCCAGAATTTTTAAAGCACACATCTATCACTAATCGAGCTTTCTTGCTTCGCCTTTTATTCAACCTGAAACGAATCTACTTTGAACGGAAAGATCCTGTCAGGTAATACTATTTCTTCGAATAAATGCATTGGAAGCTAAGTTTAGCTTGCTTTATTTCAAGAAGCCCATTGTCTTAGGTCACTTGCTTTGCTCACGAATGATTGACAGCTATTTGGATGGCTGGGTTATGTGCTGCTTTTATCCTGTGATTACTCCTGTATTGATTCTCTTTGTTGTCATCTGGCTTTTGTAGTACACTCTGCATCATCGACTATCTGAAGATTGTGCGGCCTGGTGTCATTGAGGAGGTATGTACAGATGGTCTACAATCCTGAGTAAAAGATTTTAATTTCTGGCCCCGTCTTGTGCCTTCCTTTAGAAACACGTCCAATTCTGCTGATACCTGCGTGTTGTTCCTGTGCATGGTGCAGACCAGGGATTATGGAATATGCTTGTATCTGCTGAACCGTTTCTCAGAGGCAATACCTTGCCTTGAAGCTTACATTCAGGTATGGTCATGTGTGAGGATGTAGGTTTCTTATGATACATCATTTGTGAACTTAATTACATCCTAGCAATCCGTGAATTATTTTTACTTAGTGATATCTGTAACACAGGAAGCGCCAAGAGCGACCGATGCAGAATCTATGAGGTCGCTTCTTACAAAGATGCGGCGAGACAAAATGTCGTGAGGGTGATGATACTTGAGCTTCTTAGAGCTCTTTAGTGATTTTGAGATCAGATCTGTAGACGTTTTGGTGGTAGTGGAGGAACTGCAACACCACTGTTATCCTTAGTGCAGAGATCTTTCTGAGTTTTCTTCTCTGTACATAAGAGCACATACAAGATAGGCTACTGGAGCATTTTTAAAGTAACAGAAAAGGTGACTTGAAATGCTTTTGTTTGTGTTTGAGCTTTATTAACTGACTTCTCTTTTGTCCACTACATGATATGGGTGTTGTGTACATGGTATCTTTGTGGGAGTCTTTAGAAAGATTTTCTCTCTCCTGTGTCCTGTACTTCAGCGCACCTCAGCAGCATGACTTGAGTGATCTGGAAAGTTGGATGGAAAAAATTGGATCTTTCGGGATAATTCTGAATCACAAACTCAAGATCTGTAATCAATTTCTCCACAATGACACTGCGTACTGGTTTGTGGATGTATAACAATGCGAAGGATTGCGATATGTATCAGTCCGAGGAAGTACCCAAAATACAGTGACCCCCGAATCCATGTGAAAAGTTCCGGTTCAAGCTATATTAGGCACGACCATACTGGTTTTATTGTCTTCGTTGTGGGTCCAGTGCATCTGGCATTTGGAGAGCAGCAGTGGAGATGCCCTGACGTTGAAGCTCTAAAGTTTGTAAACGTGTATCTTTGTAAGCTTGTAAGCTTGTACAACATGGAGAAATGAAGCTTGGTAACAAAAATTGTATGATCTCTGCAACATGCGAGGGATGAGTCTTCTCATAAGAAAACGTGTCCTCCCTGCACCTGCTACTGTTTCACAGTATCTTTATGATAACATATCGCACATGAGTGACTTTTTTGGTGCTAGCCATTCGTCACATAGTTTTGGTGGCTGTGTAAACATGACGTCAATGTTAAGAAACGTCCCGCTATGGATGTCTAGCTCCCTGCAAGTGACCAACCTTCAGCAATAAAGGTTGCTCAACTTGGATACCGAGACTGTTGAGGATTGCAAGACTGTTGGCAGATTTGAAAATCTATTGAAAAAAAACAGAACCTAGTTGTCATTGAGTTGTATGGTGGTATGTTATAGAAAGATGCACGAAAACCGAACGAATTCCTCCCTGACCTCCAACTCGATTCTTTAAGCGCCGCGAAAGGCGAGTTATGCATCAACATTAAAAATTTCTACCAGAAAACCATGCAGGTATTCTCCACCGTCTAGACAGCTCCATCCTTGAACTGAAAGAATCAACCAGAGACTAACGAGACATTTCGGTCGGCAAAATCGATTTAGCCTACGCCGGGAAGCAGCTGAAAGACCATCACATACTGCAGCAGTGTAAGTAGGAATCTGTAAACTTTTCGGAGGGTTGCTAGGTGGATGCAAATCTAGCATCGCTGTGAATCTGCCACATCCGACAGGTTACTCGCGCTTATAGAATATTTTTCTTCCCAAAATTTCCCGGAATCCAAGCCATTCACCGAATTGGAGACGCTAGGAGGACTATTGAAGCACCTGAGGAGAATGTCGGACCCATATCTGCCCTGCAAACCGTTAGAATTGGTAATGCGTAGTCTAGGGCTACTGCTTTCAATTTTGAGGAGGAAGTCCATTGTACTACTTGCAGACTTTTCGTGAAATTGGCAGACTTCCTGGTCCCGTGTTATGTGACATTCTCAGCTTGTTCCGCACGCGGTTTCATATCCTAAGCTGACACAAAGTGTGTTCTCTTGTTGATTCAGAGTCAATGATTGATAAAATTCCTCCGGAATCTTTTACACCGTGGTGCTCATCATATTTTATGGCTGTTGACGTCATATTTTTTGGGAAATTCTTCGTTGAATTACGCCCATCTGAAAGAGAATAAACACACGCCAGCTGTACGTCAGCTTTCAACGCTCTTGCCTGGAAATTTTTGCTGTTGCTTGCGTTTCCACTTGTATCCAGAAGCTGGAAGGATTGAAACACCCAGCTATATTTTCTTAAAATTGGTACTATTTAGCTTACTTTGATCGATACTGTTCGTCTTCGAAGGTTCTCTAACACCAGTCGATTTCGAAAGATTCATCAATCCGGATTACTCCGAGAATCTTTGAAGATCAAAATAGGTTAAAGTTCAGCAATGACAGAGGAATTGAATTTTTTTGGTTGTGATACAAGCCTGTAAAGCTACAGTGTGTGCTGGTTCTCATATCTGTTTATCATTTTCATGTTTTGAACAAACTTCTGCACAGTGACGAATCAACCAGTCGCTTCCCTGGCACATACAGAAATACGCCGTAGCTGACAGACTTGTCAGGCTTCGTTATTCAACAACCTTAGATTTCATAGACAGTCGTCGTTGTATGATTTTCGCTCATGATTATTCCTTTTGAGATTTTCCATTAAAGCACAAATTGGTGTCCTCTACGATAGAACCCGGTGTCAATTCGTATTCGAACTTGTAGCAGGTAGGATTCATGAAAAGTATCCTACTGGTTTCCATTTCGCTACAGTCCCAGCAGAGACAATCCCGTCTCAGGCAGACACCTAGTTTGACACAACACCGCGTGTGGAGCGGCGCGTGAAATATCTCTTGCCGCCTCAGAATCAGCCCGCGGTATTTCCGAACTGATGTCATCCATGCTTTCGTGCCGACTTTTACTTTACGTCACCCGCTTCGGAGTCGCCAAACGTGTTGAATCGTCTCTCTGTTTCCTGGCAACACGCAAATCTGAGCGTTGTGTGTACAATCCAAATACCGCGACACCGACTGCCGGCAAAATCATTTGCAAGTAAGCTCATGTCTTGCTTGCTTGCAGACAACTCAAACATATAATAGTTTTCTTCCTTGTAGTTGTGAATAAGTTTGCAGTTAAAACGAGAAAAATCCTGCACAGTTTTGTTTGCTGTGGTTAGTTGTTAGAATTGGCTTCGTTGCGCAGCGGGAAGGAAAAATTCTGGTGAGTGATTTGCAATGGCGCAGCGAGAGCTTGAAGTGACGGTAATCTCGGCACAGGGTTTGAAGAATGTTAGACTTTACGGACGCCTGATGAACCCATATGCTGTAGTTTGGATATATCCGTCCCATAAGGTGCAGACAGTGGTTGATGAAGGTGGCGGCATCAATCCATCTTGGAACAGCGTTTTGAGATTATCTTGTGAGGACAGTCTGATTTGGAGTGGCGGCGGGGAGATTACGATTGTATTTCGCAACCGCGGATCGATCTCCAACAAGCTTATAGGGACAGTGACAGTTCCGCTGTCGGATCTAAGCTTACAGTGCAGAGCGGCGGACTCGAATGCTTCTCGAGAGTCGACACTCATGTCGTATCAGGTACTACTCGTGATTTCTTCTCTGGAAAGATTTCATAAACCAAATGGACAATTCTGCACTAACAACAATAAATTCACACCTTTCATGGCTTTCAATCAGGTAGACGAGTTCTACATGGAGCTTTTTGCTGGCAACGAATTGCATGGTCAGGTTCGCAGAGTTTGCGACCCTAAAGAATTGGCGACTGACTTAATTTCTATGCGACTCTGCAGGTAAAAACGAGGTTAGGAAGGCCTCGCGGTGTCTTGAATCTCGCTGTGAAGGTGGGAATAGTTCTGAAGAAAACAGAGCGCACAGCTTCGGTTGCACCACCTTTGGCTTACCCTCCAGTGGCAACATATCCAGTATATCCCGCCAACTCCACGGGACATAACGAAGCTGCTGCTGCTGCTGCTGCAAACCTGAGTGCATATTTCAAAGACAACCAGCACCTCTACCCTCCGCAACAAGCATATCCTCCATTGCAAGATTACCCTCCGCATCAAATGTATCCTCCACAGCAGCCCTATCCCTTCCAGCAAGAATTCTCTCCGCAGAACAATTATCCTCCACGACAGACATATCCTCCGCAGCAACTATCCTAATATGCACAACAGCAGGCACCGGAAACGAGGCCACCAAAACCAAACAGACAAGCAGGAGAGCAAGAATGGGACCAGGAGCTAGATTGGTGAGAGGAGCCTCGGCAACAGGTTTGCAACCACCAGATTGTTAGCTTTCTACTGACAATTCTTTTGCAAATATATGTATGATTGTATAAAGCATGTAGCAATCTCTCGATTTCTTATCGAATTGCGTGATAAGAATGATCTGGGCATTTCCAGACGCATAGAGTAGGAATTTTGTTCATGTACAGTACATGATTCACATGTAACCCTAAACCCTAAACTCACACTAGCAATTGTAGGATTGCAATTGTGGTGACACTGTATAGGAATCTTTAGTGGTTTGATAGCTTACGAGTCCCATGAAAGTGAGGCTGGCTTGTTGGCTCTGATCATCGCATTTGTTAGGGTTTTTGAACATTCCGTGAAAGCTTCATGGGCTTTGAATTTGCAACAACTCGAGTTGTAACTGATCTTAGGTCTGGTGAGCAATTGGGTATTTCAAGATTGAATTGGAAGGATAAGCATCTTGAAATCAAAGGGTGTTGAAAGAATAAAGATTTTTTTAATTTGATTTTAGTACGACTGTTTTCATATGGCTCTTTCTTTCGCGCTCTCTCTCTCTCTCTCTCTCTCTCTCTCTTTTAGGTGTTTCTCTCATGTCATGTGTACAATGGAGACATTTGAATGACACTTAATGCTTTGGCTACAAAATGTCTAGTATGGGAATTCTTTTGAAAATGCTGCTGTATGTGAAGTAAGGTGTGTAGAATTATTTGGTGTATGCTTAAAAAGACATTACTGGAGGTTTACATTATTTTAGCAGCATGGTGGTTTTTATAGATTGGTTTCTTTTTTTCTTTTTTTCTTTTTTTCTTTCAAGTTATTAGATTTCATTTGTATTCTAAAAATGTCATATATTAATTACAATATATTTTTGAATTCAAGATGTTCATATATGGCTTTTTCTTAAATTCATTCAAAAAATCAAAATAAAAAATATTTTAAGATTTTTGTTGGTAATTATTAAGCTTGTAATAAGTTATTTATTTTATTGTGCATTTCTCTTACAAACCATATATATATATATATATATATATATATATACACTTTTTTAATCAATTAACTTTAAAATTTAAATAATGTTTTTTTTAAAACTTCATTAGAAATTTAAAAAATAAAATTTGAAAAAAATGTGAACATTACAAATTGTAAACCAATTTAATCAAAAAAATAATTTAAACATATTACAATTTTTAAAACGTCAATTTAAGACCTTTGATATGAATTTTGCACATATTTATTAACAAGATAGTTATCATTTTTTTAAAAAGTGTAACATTATGATACTGTGGTGATGTTTAATAAATTAATCATAATATTTGGATAAAGATTTTGTGCATCTATGGCATGTGTAAACTGTTTGAGAAATAAACTTTTTAAAAATATAGTGGTTAACAAATGTGGTATCAAAATATTTTTTGTGCCCAATGCTATGAGTTTCCGCTAGTACTTATATATTATCTATGTTTAGTTTTTTTTGAAATTGAAATTTTAATTTAGTTTTAATTTTCAAAAAATTCTTCAAGTGCATTTGCGTCACATTTACAAATGAAGTTGAAATCCACTACACCCTAGCCCATGAGAGGATTTTGCACTCAAGACTATAGAATAGTACCACAGAGGTAGGTGATTCAAATCCCAACAACAAAATCTCAACAATGCGTAACAGACCCTTGTATGGTGGCTACCCTTGCACCCCCTGCTGTGTTTAAAATATATAAGTAATATAAACAAAAAAAACTCGCCATGCAAAGCATCGCACAGGCTGAAGAGGGGGATGGAATGGAGCTTCCACAAGTGGAGCCACGCCACGCACTCATGTCAGGGACTCCGCCTCCACGTCCGACCAATACGAATCCAAATAGACGGCTGCGACGCGGGCATAGGAGCCTCACCGCCATCACGAGCCCAATAAATGGCGACACGTGGGCACCAACCGCCAGGCCCTATGCCCAGGCAACGAAGCCAGAGCACGGCATCCAGGGGGATGGATGAGAAGAGGGTTGGATGATACCCTTCGCTCATCCAGCCATGCCCTCAAGCACCGTGTGCACTGCGTTGCATGCGGGGCGGGGCTGCATTGGCTTGGCTTGGCTTGGCTTGGCTTGTCTCCTCTTCCCGGTACCAGCTGTTGTTTGTATCATACGCCTCTCGTGCGTCGATTCTCCTCGCGCCAATTGCACTTCGCCGTATTCGACACATCGCTGAAGAGCGACTGATGGAGGCTGCTTTCAGTGCGATGGGATCCGCATCGTTGAGTTGTTGCTGCGGCGAAGGTTTGTGACGGTGTTAGCGCAGTGTATTTTTGTTTTTCTTGTTTTCTTGTTTGTTTGTTTATTTTTTCTAGCAGGGATGAGAGTGTGTAGCGATAATTTTTCTCGTTTGCGTGCCCTCTGCGGTTTATTACCCGAGGTTTATTTTGCTGTTCCTGCAGCTTTCTTCATTGCTGGGTTTTGATTGCGGTTTGTGAGCTGTTAATTGAGTTAATTGCACGAATTAGTACGGGAATTCGATCTTGTGTTTCAAACTCTGGCTCTCAAATCGTAGGGGTTTTCCGTGAAGTATCTGTCTCGCATTGTGTTTTTCCTGGCACTACCTTTGTTTGTTTGTTTGTTTGTTTGTGTGTTTGTTTGTTTGTGTGTTTGTTTTTGTTTTTTTGTTTTTTTGTTTTTTTTCAATTTTTGGTTGATGATATTGCATGAATTTTCAAGAATACATCAGAGAATCGGTTGTTCAGTGGCTTCTGACGTTTTCCGCCAGTTTTAACGAGTCAAGGAGATAGCTTAACTTGTATCAAAACCTACGTGTAACGGCCGCGGATTGTTATGTCATCGCCCGATACGCTACAAGAAATTGAAATCTTATCACTACTTTGTGATGGAGGAAATCACTTTATTAGTTTGGAGAATTTCTTCTCTCGGAATCTAGACCAGCATAGTAATATATCATAGCTAACCGAAGCTCTGGACTCGAGGATTGTGAACATGCATTAGTGACGATGGGCACTTGATGTAAACTTGCATATAGATGCGCATAAAGGGTGTTACTATATCGAGGAACGTGGTTACCAATGGTACTGAATTTAAAGATTATTTTGGAATATTTTATCCGCTGTGTTTGCGTTGGTTTTGTGAGGGACAATATTCCAACTCTCTGTACATTCCAGCTTCTCATATCTGTAATCCTGTTTTTGTGTCCGTTATGAATTTCTTCGTCTTCTGGTTGTGTGTTGTTCTTTACCAGGCACGAAGGCATAATATTAAGTTACTGAACAATGGAAGGCAACGTGAGATCGGAGGACTCAATCACAGAAGAGGTTGTTGAAGAGGTTATTAGAATAGATCAACATGAGAGGGATAAAGTAAATGTTGTAGTTCCTTTGCTTCTGAATAAAATGGTTCATTCGAAGGACATTGGGCAAAATTCATTGGAGAGCGGCCCTGTTTTGGTAAATGGAAGAATGATACAATCAAGAAGTGCCGCAGCTCTGGCTAAGCTGACTAATGGTATTGAGAAGATAAGTATTTTTGAAACAATAGGAGGTCCCCCTAAGGACGATAGTTCTACTTCTGGGCAAGATGATGGACGAAATAGCTGGAGAGCTGTAGAGCGGTGTATTGCAGCATCTGTCAAAGGGTTTGTAATTGGAGCTGGACTTCGAGGGGGTCTCTCGCTTTTTGGTATCCTCACTCGTTTAAGGAGAAAATCGTCCGTAAGGTAGTTGCATTGTGTCATATTACCGTCATCTCCTTCCTTTGATATACGAGTATCCCTGGTGGCATTTTAATATTGAAGTTATCCATACATTGTAGGTGCAGGACTAATAAGTTTCATCAAAATGTCTTCAGGACTGCCTTAGATGGGTTTGTCTGCAAAGATGAATTCCTTCGTGTAGTAACGGCGTATAATTGCACAGTGCCAGTTATGTGGTAGAGACATTATTGTTAGTTCCTTGGTTAAGTTGTGGAACTTATAAGCTTTCTGTTTTGATGCAGTAAGTCGCCTGTGAAGATTGGGAAGACAAATAATCAGGCCCTTTTGGCTGCTCTGAGGGAGACTCTTCGATATGGTTTATTTTTGGGAACCTTCGCTGGAGGTTTCTGCACCGTGGAGGAAACCATTGCAGCGCTTGGAGGCTCTCGAAGGTTTGACCCGGATACCCTTCTTTCTTTCTTTCTTCTTCTTCTTCTTCTTCTTCCTTTCTTTTCCTCCCCAATTATTTCGTCCTTCCTAATTTGTAAACTAAGTTTCTTGTTTCTACTATTTCTCGATTTTCCTTTGTAATTTGGTGGAGATTGTATCATGCCGATCACGAGTTTTAGTTCACGAGCAGATTCAGAACTCGTTTCAAGTTAATGCTGGTCTGTTGTGAGATTCTGTATTATCTTAATATGTTCATTGCTTTTTTACTTCGAGATTTTGCTTAACCCAGGCTTTTCTTACTTTTGATCATCAATTAGGACTGCGAGGTGGCGATCTTTGGTTGCCGGAGCAATCGTAGGTCCATCTCTGCTATTGACTGGACACAAAGTGCGCCACACTAGCATGGCTATTTACATACTTCTGCGGGCAGCTGTATTGGCTGCTCGCTGCGGATTAAAGAGCGAGCGCGTAGGTTGGCTTTGTAAGCCACTGTCTTGGAAGCATGGCGATACATTTCTCATGTGCCTATCATCATGTCAGATTCTGTACGTTCTGCTTGTCCCATTTCTGTAAGACTGTTTATACGTAAAATTTGTCGTTGCGACATCTGGTCCCTTTTAATGTTTATTACTTCTAGTCTTTACTGTCTTTGTGGCATCAACTATTTATTCGCTCAACATTCTGTTTCAATTATGTGCAAAAATTGAATTTCTGCACCCTTTATTCCGTATAATTCATGTGTTATCGTGTGCTGAAGCGCTCTTGTAGTCGTTATTTTGTTATTGTCTTGTAGGACGGCCTGGATTTTGAAGCCATCCAGCTTACCAAAATCTTATGTCTCATTTCTCAATAAGCATGGAGGTAAAGATGCCTCAATCATCAAGGGCATCAACCAGTTAGCATTCAACACAAAGCCTTTCACTGCTTTAAAGGGTATTGAGGAGCACTACTGGTCAACAGGGGTTGACATTAAACTGAACCCGGAGATGTCTATTCCTTGCACAGTGAGCATTTCTCAACTATGTTATAAATTTTGTTAGGCTCCACTATCACAGCAGTCCATGATGTAAATTTGAGAGGTTTGTGCAGCTAAACGCTGATGGGCATAACCTGTCGATTTCAATCATATTCATAGGATCTTCCTTCATACTTGTCTTTTAGCGTATGTTGAAGGTAGGAATCAGCACATCTAAAGTTGACAGAGACGCCTCGGATCTGGCATAAATTCTTTATGATGTTCTCGCAGATGATTCATGGCACGCAAGGTTGTACGCCACATTTCTTCTCATTTCTGGTTCAAGCATATCTACGTTCTTTGCCAGTCTATGTACCTGTCTACCTTGTCCCTGCACTTCTTGTGCACCGGCAAGGCCTATTTGCAAGGTATGTAAAATTCATTCAATCACAGAGTTGAGAAAGTACACACCTTTTCGACCGGTTAATTTCTCGCTAGGTGTGATTATAAGTCAATATTTGAGGGGATAATTACGAGCAATTTTATGAAAATAATATATTTTAATCGTGGAGTTTCATGTCATATTTGTTGTGTTGTTGCTGGTGCAGACCATCACCCATTTTATGGAAGTCGGTGCTGGGAATTGTCAGATCTAGCCTTTTCCTCTCAGTGTACACTTCTTCTGCATGGTAAGTATTTTAATACTAACAAAATTGTTGCAAGAACTGCTCAATTCAACTATACATGTCCCTTTAAACGAAGATGATGTAGTACACTACTATCTATATTATCGATACTAGCTAGGCTCCTCAATGTAATTCTTGCTATATACAAGTAGTAGTCGTTATTGTTTCCGGCAAGCGATGTAGGTGAATCTTTGCTGGGAAGAAGAATTTTGGGAATTGAGA
Source organism: Physcomitrellopsis africana (assembly GCA_036785485.1). Lineage (NCBI taxonomy): Eukaryota > Viridiplantae > Streptophyta > Bryopsida > Funariales > Funariaceae > Physcomitrellopsis > Physcomitrellopsis africana. Next base: position 57,333 of record JAWRVF010000406.1, on the reverse strand, counting down.
TTAGGACATTTTGGTCCTCGGCGGTTGCTTCTACTTTCATGTTGAGTGATATCAAGTACGTGAGATTAACTTATTGCTGTGTCTTTCCTTTCTCACAGGGCCTGGACGTGTTTTCTGTTTAGATCAACTGGAATTTGCAAGCCACCTCTTATTGCCACAGCAACTGTACGAATTCTTTGCTTTTGCATATTCATGGTACTTTTGTCTTGCTGTCATAGAGTTACCATGTTTGCTGATGTGCATGTCAAGGATCTAAAGTTGTATGTGCAGACATGATTTTTTTATTGCTCTGATTTGTCAGTTGGTTAATATTAGCCATGATGTCTAATAGTTGAGTTCAGTTTGTTGCATTTTCTTGGTGAATTGATTACAACATCATTATTTCTTGTTGTTTCAACAGTTTCCAGTCGGGTTGGCAGTGATGATTGAAAAGAAGTCACGACGGATGGAACTTGCCCTCTACTGCTTTGCAAGGGCTATTGAAAGTTTTGCAATTTGCGTAACCGAATGGGGAGTGTTAGAGCGTTACAACTTGACTCCTCCCAAACGAATAGACGTCTTCCTTTTTAGTGCAGCTACCGCCATCATTATGCATTGCTATGCGCAAGAACGGGATGTATTCAGGTCGAAGTACCTCAACGTTCTTGACTGGGTATTTGGTCTTCCTGATGGAGCTACTAAGTATACGAGTCATTTGACTCCACCTTCTGCGTCACCTGATGCAGAAATATTATTACCAAAAGTGAAAGCACGTCTGGAAGTTACTGATTCTCGGACATAAAATGCAAGGGGTGGAATGGCTTCAGGACGCTGATTATTAACAATTTATTCGTATGGAGTTCATGCCGTACAGGGATTTAGATTTTTTCGGTCCTATTCAAGGCAGTTGTGCATCTCAAGGTGTCATCTCATATGCACTACTACTGTACTCTCGATGCCTCCTCAGGTGTGTCGTAACAGTTGAATTTAACATTCCGGTGTGCAATTCTGTGCACACCCCATTATTCTTACTGAGATTATTTTGGGATTGTGTTTGCTATTAAAGACGAGGTTCTGGAACTTCTCCATGCCTTGCATTTCATTTTAATTTGACCCTTATCAATATAGGATTTCATTGCAAATACCAGCTCAGAACTGAGGGAAGTCCTCAATGTGAACATTCCATCAAAATGACTGACAATTGATATGACTCGAATTTGTGACTCCTTTCGACCTTTCAGCTACCAGTTATCAAGAATGTGTTATTCACACCCTCTGGAATTCCAGCCCTATTTTGTTCTCCACGTAACCACTTCCCTACTCCACACCTACCAGGTGAAAAAAACCTGTTGCCACCGAAAGTCCTAGTCGGTCACAATTGTTACTTTTCTCATATGAAAATATCTAAAAAATAGTCAACATTATGTTTGATTATGTAACTTTAACATAAATTATATTCTGGAGTAATTTCAGGATAAAGATCCAAGCAAAGAGCAATTATTCCTCATACGAATGTACAAAGTTTTAACCAAAAGTAGTGAAAAACAGATAACAGTATACAAACTTCGAAAGCTGAAGTAGCCAAATGACTCTCAGTATGTACGTATGTGTAGCAAAAACTTACGTTTTTGCCGATTATTAAAATTTTCTTCAAACAAATCAAAAAGTTCTTAACTGCTTCTCATTCAAACTACTAATTGTATAATTTTTCGAAGAAAGTATTGAAATAATCTAAGCATATATATCTAGTTAATAAATCAGTAAAGGAAGAGTATTTTAAAACGCAAAGATGAGCTTGATGAATACATCATCTTTCATACCTCAAATAATTCAATTACTAATGCATCATCTCTTTGTTTGTTTTATTTGCTTTTTGGGATTTAAACTTACAAATACAGCCTGTATACCTTCCCTTTGTAATAGAGAGCTATATAAACAAAACTAGAATATATCATACGTTTTTGACAAATTGGCTACCAATTATAAATCTGATAACCTGATTGACTATTTCATACACTAACTTTCATGATGTGTATGCGCTGTAAATCCAAACCTTTGATGCTTTTTTGCTCATCAATACCAAATTATCCAATAAGCCATTCACGGAAATGTAACAAATGTCTTTCTTTGGAAGCTGCGCTTCTGAAATTCAAACTTCTCCCGAAAAACTGCTAGTATTGTAATTTCCAAAGTCGCTTCAGTATACACTAGAGGCAACATGTTTTACACAAATGTGCCTTATTCTTCGTTAGAAGTGTACATCTCTCATTCGGGTTTCGCAAGTCTGCACTAAACGCATAAACCACAACAATTTGAATGTGGAAAGATGAACACTGAGATAGCAGTAATAATCGTTTCCACAATTAGGGTCATTTGGTAGAATGCAGAGCAACTCAGGTGACAATGCACGAATTGATGTGGTTTGAAGCAGGTGCACTGAAGGAGAAAACAATGGTTTTGTGATAAAAAAATACGATGGCCTCGGGAAAACTTCTTGTCAATCTGCTATGGCTTATGAAGCTGCACCGTTATCCCGTACTAGCTTCCATGGTTAAAACTTTATGTCTCTATCAATTTCACGGCTTATTCTAAGCCAGTGAGAAGTAACACTTATTTTCACAACTTATCCGTTATCCCCATAGGATAATTATTCCTCATCTGCACTTGCACACTAAACCCGATCCCACACAGGGTTTCAGGGCAAAAATAGTTTGAAGAGCCTAGTGAACCCACCTGAGTTTGGAATTCAGGCAATGAAGGAACGAGGAACAATCTGATCACCGAACAGGTGAATTCGACAACAAAACCTGGTTTCTGAAACCAGGTTCAAGTGCTGTTGCCCTCAAACAGTTCATGCCAGACATCTGAGAAGACATCAACAATCACTGGGTGATACTCTGGCTCGTTTAATGCAAGGTAGCACTGCAGGAGCTCTTCCAAATCGGAAGTTTGTTGGATGTTCTGATCAACGATCATGTCGATCATAGACTCACGAAAATCAGCATAAGGATCATAGGAGCTTTCCACAACCACTGCCACACTCTCCTTGACAACATTTCCAGCAGGAAGAGGGGGTCGAGGAGAAACGGAGCTCTCAGCCCCGAAGGCTGTTTGTTTAAACCTCCGTTGCTTGTGGGCTCTTCGTGGCTTGCTGAATCGTCTCTTCCGAGTGCTCAGTTCATCAATCTGTAGACGTGCAAAGTTGAGCACTGCGTTGTCTTCTCCTTGCGGATGGTGGATCCTATCCTCACAGATTGAAGTGGAAGGAGATCGCTTCGCTTGAGTGCTTGTGTCCACATTGCGCTTCGTACTTTTACGCGCCTTGCCAGCAGCAGAGGAAGCGTCGTCACAGAGAGTCGTCTCCCTCATGCCTTCCACATCGAGCATAAGCTCTTGCTGATTGCCCATAATATCAGGCGATGGAACAGTAATGCAGTGCAACTCCCGAATAGACTCCGGGAATTTTAAATCCTTTAACCCCCCTTCAATTCGAAGTGGAAGAGGGTCGGTCCCCCACGCCTTAGTTGAAGACTCTAGAAAACTTTCAAAAACAGGGGAATTGTAGAGCTCAAAATTTGGACTCTGAACCTTGAAATCGTCGTCTTCAGTAATCCTCTCGTGATTGTACTGGTCCAAAGCTAGGTCTAGGGACAACAGGAGCCTCTTCGTTTTTTCTTCCCGCTTCTTCTCCAACTGACACTGCTTTCTGTACATCTCGGCCCCGAAAACTTTAGCTCTTAGCAGACTCTGGCTATCTGAGATGTTCCCTATGTCAACGCTACCGAGCTCCCCACTATAAGGCACCAATGCGGTACTGCTCTCTGTAGCACTCCGTATCTTTTTTTCAGTTTTCCAAAACTCACGACCGCTGCCGAACGACGACATTGATAAACTCCACGGAGGAGCCGGATCGGGATCATCAAACTCGTCTTCTGAATGTGGGGGGATCATGGGAGCTTCATCAGTTTCAGGCTCAGAGAAGAGCTCTCCTAACGTGGCAGATTTCCTGTTGGCTGTTGGTGACGACTTCACATCATCCACGAGGCATTTCACGACCTCCCCATACATCGAGAGATCCATGCTCCACGTTCTGGTATCATCTCCCACCCAGGACTCACCTTTCTGGCAACTTCCAAAAGCTACTTCTTCTGCTTTCGTTGCTTCTGTACACACCTCTTCCGTGTTCACATCTAATTGCAACAATCCCGCCTTCTTTGAGTTATCCATGCTTCCATGCCGAGTTCGCCGATTGCGGGAGGAGAAACTCCCACATCCAGGAAAGAACCATGAACTTCTACTTTCACTACGACTTCTACTCGACGACGAAACTTGCTCAGATCGAGAGCTCCTCTTCGAAAACGACTCCTCTCCTGCAGCGCTACACAAATATCCAAGCGAAGAGAATACTGAGAAGGACTTGCTCTTACCGTGGCTAGTCCCGCTCCTCGAAGACGACTCGTCCGTCTCATCCGCTTCATCTGGATGCACATAACTCTTGGACTTAGAAAACGCCCTGAGCAGAGAATCTTCAGGCTTTGGACTGACACTGGAGGCCCTGCCTTTCTCTAAGAGAATGTTGAAGTTTGGTGAAGATTCAATTCGACTGAACGCATTTTCTTGGTTTTTGTATATGTTCTCCACCACCTTCTTCGAGTCCCGGGTATTTACAGGCTCAGAACTGTGCGCGTGTTCATGATCCCTCAACCTCCTGTGAGGATTTCTTCGGACGGATCTTAGGAACCTGATGAACCAAGCTTGAGGGGATCCTCTGCTCAAGAGTTTCTCCTTTGGCTTCTCAATATCCGCCATTCTCTATTCCTTTACGATTCGTCCTTGAGAATTCCCTTAACAAAGCAAAGATACGCCACACATAGAGACCATGCACAGTGTAGGGAGAGCTAGAAAGCCATTCTGCACGCTTCCTGAACAAGGTCTCCACATTCGAGCAGTAGATGGTGTATCCTTCCATGAGCTGAGACCATGTCTGGGATCAAGATCACAATACGAACGGCACGAATCCCACCCCAGGTCTGGTCTCATCTGGTAGTCGTAGGATCCAGAACAATGGCAGTGTCTTGGTGCTCCAGATTCCTTGTGCCCTCAATTTGCAAGGGCTTAAATTGTTGCAATTCATCACCAGCCTTCAGCTGTAACAAAAAAAGTCCATTTACATCCATGCTCCATCAATTACAGCGCGTTCCGAAGGAACCAATCATCTGTGAGGATTCGGAAAATCATTGTTCAAGTTGATCCCACAAAACCCTAGACCCTAAACTTTACGCGATCATTCAAGATGCCACAAGAATTTCTCCTAGCTGTTCTCTCTGAATGTGATCGAATTCAGAGTGAAACGTATGTGGAAAAAAGGTAACGAGTAGATTAGCCAGAGGAAATCACACTGCCTTCAACTGCAAGACCACAGCTTCGAGGCACACTGCGATGAAACACACTAACTACGCAACAACCTTAAGAGTATCATCACAAATTGAAGCAGGGACTGATGTGTGTTTTTACCATGTTTGGATTATTGCTGGTGAGCATCTTCTGCCATTTAGATTCATTCGATTTGACTCGAACAGATCCTTGATCCTTGGGCATCGGATACACACCCGCATACACACTCATAGTATTAACTCCACAATAATGTCCAGCTAGATGCACTGCTCTAAACGTATCAACCCATCCAGATAGGAGTGACGACAACGCACGTAGCAGATTTATCAAAAGAAGTGAACCCAAAATCCAGAGTCATCACAACTTTCCATCGCTAAGTCAGCCACTGCCCTCGGTAGTTTTACATTGAACAGTTTCAATCCTTTACTTATTGCGGCAACGAGTAGCACGGTGACTGCTGTCTACGATGACCCACTGAGGCTTTCGAAGTGATCGTGGGCGTGTTCACTTCGCCTCTACGGAAATTCTTCAGAAATGGTAAGGGTAGCACACATTATCGCAGCAACGTACATATCGTTGCAAAAAATCTAGCATCCTCAACGTCCGATTTGTGGAAGAAATCTCTTAAAATCGAAGTCCAAATGACTAGAATGTAGTACACAATCAACTCCTCCGTGCATATACACAACATATGGCTTAAAACAAATGTATTGACACACTATCACTAGAGCCTTCTCAGGTCTATGATTCCAACTTCGAGAGGATTCCCTCATTGCCTTCAAATATCGCCCTCGACCACATTGCAAGCACAATGCGGCGAACCAAAACCAGGATCTACGAAACGAACTACCCCACAGCCACGCCCCCTTGAGCCTCCAACACAAGAACAAAGATAATGAGCCACACCTAACTACAACCGTAATGAGCCACACCTAACGCAAAAGCCGAGATCCACGATCCACGACACGCGATCAACGGATGCTGGAGCAAATCACGTAATGCCCTCAAACCGAAAACACAGTGCAAAGTGGCACCTATCAAAAACATCAAAAGCATTGAGCATGAAAATGAACGACCACCAACCCGAGTTAAGAAAGCGCACCATCAATGAGCTTCTTGAAGATGCTCACCAGCAATAATCCAACCACTAACGAGGTAGAAGAAAGACACCAACCAAACCCTAGACTCGCCACAAAATCCGGCCCTCTCAACTCGGTGGGGCTCTAAATATTGGGTTCGAAGTTGAAATGGAGTCGTTATTCAAATCGTTTTTTCTATTCGACAATGCGCACATGCATCCTTTCAGCCGATTTGGAGCTTATCAACCGATCTGAACTATATAATTAGAAACTTTGACACTTGATCTCGGTGGAGTCACCGAAAATGCAACAGAGTTTGGGAGCTGAACGAGATCGCCAGTTGATTCTTTACCATCTCTGAGCATGCGCAGTGTGCTTCCTTGTGTAATCATGCGCAATTTTCTTCTGGGTACTCGTGCTTGCGCGGAAGGGCGATGCAGACCGCCTCCTCCATCGAAACACTGGGAAGTTTGCTGAATCATGTCCGATTTCTGCTGGCATTCCCTCCTGGAACTTCGCATCAAGCGAAGCAATGAAGCCATTTGTTACCTCTGTACTTACAAATGCTGCCGTTTCTTTCGACCACTATCTGCGCGTGGAAATGGCCAACAGCTAGTGTGCACTACGAAAGGGGATAATCAGGGTTCATGCCGCTGTATCCAAGATGCATCGATAAGTACCCATCCAGGCAAACCGATCACTGCAGTACCAAGACCGATTTCGTCATTGGAGAATCACTATGGTTACAAACTAACATTTCTGTACCAATGTTGCGACTCCCTGCACGGCTGCAGCCCAAGTTTGAATATTTCTACGACGAGCTCCAAACTGCTACCACTCTTCTTTCTGCAAGTGATCTCGGCGACCTCGATCATCTACAACCACCACCACCTGTTAGTGAGAACAAAGCCAGCCGCAATTACACTTCGGAACCACAATTGCGTCTCGAACCCCTAACATCCTGCTCTTCACAGTAAACTTATTGCCCTCGATTGAGCTGGGCATCCTTCATTACATGCCTATGTAGATTGACAGTAGTTGCAATTCAAGTAGTCGACCTAGCTTCACCCTAACAAGCACATTTACAGACAGCTACCCACGTGTGACGTCCTACACACGGTCATCTGTATTAAACAACTTTCAGGTAGTAATGGCGAGCTTCGTTGTCAGAATCAGCAGTATAGACTTCTTTTGTACGTAATTTCGCTCACCCTAATTTTCGAGCTTTCGCTAAATTTCAAACGCAGTGACGAAATGTGAGCATTGGTATTTGTTGCATCATGTGGCCAAGACCATGCCACGCTCTTGGGGTTACTTTTCGTCCTTTCTCGGAATCCGAGTACGCAGAGCGCTTTGGATCGGGCGCTCCTTTCTGCTACAGATCTCTGCAGCATAGATTGGCCCCTGCTTGAAGATTCTTAGTGTTCTCAATTTTCAGGAATGCGAATCCGCGCGATCATCATTCCCCTGGACTTCAAGCTGATTTTGGAGCTGCTTTGCTATGGTTATACTCAGGTCGCTGTCGTCCTTTCCTCTGAGTGCCGTAATCAAGCCACTCCTTCCGTAGCCAAAATCCTTGTCTCCTTCATGGGCCTATCAGCGTGAGTGAATTGCAGGATGTAGGATTTTGCCACATGTCGATCTAGTCCACTTCCGTTTGTTGTTTCGGTATCTTTCTGCGAATGTTGCTCTGAAAACACAGCTCAACCGTGTTCGATTGAGCTCGTTTCGAGTTTTGTTCAAAAATTAGGTTCAGTCACTACCGAGTGAGACAATGCGACTTGCATTCCATTGTCTTATTCTATTTTATTTTCCTGTCGCCCCATATTTCTGAGAAGCCATGCTTTCGCATTCTGGGCGATTCTTACTTAGCCATTTCTCATTACAGATCAAAAAACTTTTTCTGCAGAGATACTAGTCAGTAGGGGGAAATCACCGATGCAGCACCGCTCATCAAATTTGCAGGGCAGTGATGATTTGTCAGCGGGCAATTCTGTCACGGGGTCTTGATCCCCACACACGCCGAGGTACCAAGCAGTCTATCGAACTTGTCTCCGACATGATACGAAGGATGGTGAGATACCTGCTGCTGTAAGAATAACAACGTTGTCTTCTGAAGATAAAGTATTGCACCCGGTTTAGGGTTTAGCGTTTACACAAGGATGATGATGTATCATGTTTAGGGTTTAGGGTTTGTGGTCCAATATATAGTGTTCATAATGTATCATTTGAGGTTTCTACATTAAAACATACCATTCATGAATTTTACTTTTTAATTTTTTAATTTTTTTGTTCTTTTAGTAAAAATTGGTTGATCTTGGTCTTTTTAGCCAATTTAGTCATAATACTTTGAGTGGCTCTCTTAAATAGTAAAAGCTTAAATTTAAAAATATAAGTATTTTTAATTAGATGTTGATTATGAAGGGTATTTTTAGAATGTACACTAGTTAACTTACATTCCATTCCTAGAATAATCATTTTTCACATCCTTAAGTAAAAGTAACAATATTTTCTTCAACGTTATTTTTCACTATTGGTGTTTAATGCTCTGTTGTGTATGAATTTTTTTAGTGGCTCAAATATTTTTAATTTTTTTGCAAATCAAACGTGTTAAAGAAACATTGAGATATCCTTTTAAAATCTCTAAACTTTTAGTATTTTGTAGGACTTTAATTAAACAATACTTAAAAATACCTCAAAAATAACTTCAAACATAATTTACATCAATACCATTAAATTTTTTATGTTAGTTATATAAAAAATATATATTAAATATAAATACATAAATATTTACTCAGTTTTAAAATTCAATCGGCAAGAAAAAGAATTGCTTTAAAATATTGTATTACAAAAAGAGATTATATAGTTTATGCAAAAAAACAAACTAAATATCTAAACAACATTCACTCCAATTTTTAGATACTTAAACATCAATCATTCATAAAATTAATTCCACAAATGATGAACGTCAAATTTGCAATTGAACTTGCAAGTGATTTTTGTTGATTTAACATTCTAATGAAATTCTCATAAAATTTGCAATAATAAAAAATTCACATAAATGGAGTAGCATATATAATAATTCCTTTATTATTTCAAAAACATTTATGGTTTATTGCAAAAATAAACTACATAATGAACAGTTTTGTTGATTATAATTAAGGGTCTGAAAAAGGAGGGTAAGGGTGTTTCAGTAGGAACCGGAGGGACTTGTTCTCTCGCTACCGACAACAGTGCAGTTAATATCGTCGCCGCTAGGGGTCGCACCTCCGACCTTGTGGTAAATTGCCACATGCTCTCACGAACTGAGCTATTCCAGCTGACTTGCGAAAACTATTTTTAATGCTAAGTTTAAATTCATCGCTGTCGACAAGACTCGGCATCTACATTGTTGCAAAGCCAGACCGCCTTTCTAAGCATGCACGGCGTTCAACTACCGCTCCAACCACTCTCTCCACGCCCACCCGCGCAGCCCTCGTCATCGTCTCTGGTACTCTCGTCCTCAGCCTCGGGAATCTAGCCTTCACTGCAATTCAATACATTCTATCCCTCACTCATCCTAGGCAAGGTGCGATTCGAACCCGTTGCCGCACACGCTGTGCACTTCCACCTCTTGCAGATCACGACTATTGTTTTCTCCTCACAGATGCGTGCATGTCTCACAGTCTCGCGTCACGATAACGCCACGCAAACCTGCTGTCACCTACGGTAAGCACGTTGCACAGCAGCTCTAACCTTCGTAGATGCCTCTGACACTCAGCCATAGCAGCTTGTTGAGAGAGAGAGGTCATCGCTGTCTCTGCCCCTACACACACACGAAATGCCTCCGTGAACAGCCAGGGGACCACATTGTTCCCCGGATGCGTGCCGGAGCTCCGGTTGGGCGAAGTACTCGTGGGCCCGATTCACTGCATCCTCTCCATCGGATTTTTGCCCCTGTTCTGCATTGCCTGCATCTCCGGTGTGAGCGTGACGACAATGGCATCCCGGGAACTAAAGATTTGTATAAAGCTTCCTTCTAAGTTTGCTTGATACCACCACCGAAGATGATGGATCTTGTATCCATTTCGGAATCACGACATGCTCAGAGTAGCTTCTTCTTGGGACGTTGTTTTTAAGCATGTTCCATGTTTTTAACTTTTAAAAACAAATTACAGCTGCTTTGTGATAGTTAGTATACATAGAAGGCAGATGGAGGTTTTTTTTTCAATCCTTGTAACTCACCTTTGAGTTCTTAAATTTCCATATTTTACAGTTCCTAAATTTCATGTGTGCATGTATACATGCACAAATAGATTACACACACACACACACACACACACACACACATATATATATATATATATATATATATAAGTATACACATTCACATAGTCAATAACACAAATATGCACAAATATATTATTCATTTCATTTATGACCTTTTGTGTAAAAATACTTTATCATGTTTTGAATATGCTCATGTCCTCAATAGATTGACAGGATCAAAAAAAAAAAGAAAAAAAGAAAAGAAAAGAAGTAGTTTGTGTACAGGTGTGTGTATATATATATATATATATATATATACAAATAAAGAACATGAAATTTTTTATGTTTATTTCTAATAACTTAGATTTCCCACTTTTTATATTTATTTCAAAACCAGTGTTTGTCGACATATATACTAGATATGGTTTCTATTGTCGTTGGCATGCAACTCTCATGCTCACATTTCCATGCGTTTAGGTCAAGGTCTGTTTCTCTCTTCCCCAACATGATGAGGTTTTTCAAACTCATGAGCCTCTGAAATTCTGTACCACGTCGTTACATCCAATCTCAAGTGATGCAACCACAGCACGAGCTTGCAAACCACTTGATGATGATGTTTCTGATCCCAATGCACAGCAGGTTTGTTGCCGTCGACGCTGCATTTAATGGCATGCCATCCCTCTCTTTTGCCTTTCGATCTCACAGTAGAGTGTACCTCGACCGTGTTTGTGGTTTCTTTTGCACTTTGCTCTATGTGCTGTATTTTTCATCCTTGCTGGCACACAACGTTGGGGTTGATCTGGGCGAATCATGCGTGATTCTCTTCATACCTAGAATGTCGACGTTGTGGTTCACAGGTTAGGTACTATCTGCTCTAAAACTGTGTCGAACTGCTACCGTTTCGAATGAGACACAATATTGTCTCATGTTGTCTGGTGCACTTGAAAGATTTGTTTCTACGTACTGTTATTTGTTATATTCTTTCAGACTCATTATTGAGACACAGATAATGACATCCTTTCATGTGTGGAAGTTGTAGCCGGATGAGTTCGATTCTTTGATCAGTATACCTCATCGTTTGCGAGGTTGAACTGGATATCCTAACAGTGATCTTTTCTGCCATGAAGAATGCAGATTAATAGCTTAGATCGTGTCCCGCGTCACGCCTTGATTCAGTAATCGGAACTAAACACTGGTATTGGTTCGCAAGTAAGGTCGGGAAGGTTGTCCTCGGGCCGTGTCGCATTGTTAGAGTGGAATCGAAGGAACGAATCTTTTAACGTCACATGTAGGGTTGTGTCCCCGATCACTTCTACTTCTATCGCAATCAATGCACCCAATCAATAATACCACAAATCAATTTGAAAAATAAAAAATAAAAAACACAACATAAAAAAGAAGTAAAATAATCAGCTAAGGAGTAATCCCCGTATGCTGCAGGAAGAGCCGCAGCCAATACCACTATCCACCTAATCAGCCACGAGCCTCTGATCAGGGAGGCAGCGGACACCCCCAGAGGATTCGCTTGCACGCCGGGAGCGCCATCCATAAAAGGACCGGAGGGAGCCAGCGCTACACATGAAGCCGGTGGAATAATTGACGAACCCGGAGGTGGTGCAAACGCCGGGCACTTCACCGTGTCAACGGCGATGCAGCACATGGGGGGAATCTGGTACGCTTTCGTGGTATTCACCCCCGTTATCGTCTAGATCAGAAACTGTTTCATGATCTGGCAACGACAGTCGGGTTCAAGGCCAAAATACTAGAGCAACACGTCGGAGTCGGGGAATTGGAATTCTCCGCCAAATACTTCGAGCACGGCGCCAACGAGGAGTAGGTCGTTTCGCAGCAGTAAAGTGATTGCCCTCCAACTCCAGCTCCTGCAACGACAGAAGCAAAAATCACCGCCACATATGCCAACATCACCGCCATGGCAATCAACGGATTCACGCCACCCCGACAAACCTAGACTTCCAACGATCCCAGCAATCTGAATCTAGCAACTAACTCTTTACGTTTAGGTGGGAGTGAAGGCTCGGAGTTCTACGAGTGGGAGAGCAGTGCAGAAAACCTGCCTGTGCGAGGATAGGAATGGCTCAGAATATTCGGAGATGCATCGCGCCGTGAGGATTCGCAACCTGCAAGACGAGGACCGATTAAAACGAGCATCGCAACTTGGTTGCTTCATCCCCACAATCATGGACACATTTCGATGAAGCAGAGCATGTGAGCTTGTTTTTGCGTTCGCGTTGACCTTGTTTAGTTTATGTTGACTCAAATTCGTCCATATTCGCTTTCTCCAGTCGGAGAATTGTGTTTAGTCGGCAAGCGCAGTCGAATTTGTTAACTGTCGGTGATGTTCCGCCAAAAATGAACACAGAAATGGAGAGTGTACGTGTCCTTCCAAAACTCTGCCAGGTGTACCTGAGAGTGTAACTATTACCAAAGGAATGAGAACCTTCTTTGAAAGTGGAAAAAGTAAAAAGTAACAAATAACATCAACGTTGGGTATATTTGACATGTTGGGAAACACTGTTACATTTGCATATGCATATGTATATATAATGATGGTGTCCTGAGTAGATGTGGTTCTTTCACCACATGTGGTTTGCACCATTTGGTTGAAAACTCTTCTACATGTAAAATTAGGAAAGACAATGTGAATGTGAATGTGAAGAATATAAGGTATTTCATGCAAGTTGTGGAAAGAAAATCATTCAATATCTAGGTTGGATTACTATCATTATATATTTAGTTTTTTCTTTGCATCAAATTAAAAGATAAATTTGTGTTACATTCAAAAGAATATATAAAGATAATTATCTAAGTGTAATAAGCTAAATTGTTGTTGTTTGTTTGTTTTTGTTGTTTGCTAGATTTTCTATTCATTTGTTATATGAGATCTTTTTCTTTTTCTTTTTTTCTGATATTAAGTTCTTAATTACTGATTTTTTTGTTTTTATTTTTTTTGTTTTAATTTTTTATTTATTTCAAATAAATCATTGGTATAGAACATAATGTCAATACTTTAACATAAAGCATCCAACATTTATTTCTATTTATTTTGTGTGGTGGTCCTCAAGCACTTGACTTGGAAACAATTCAATTTATAAATGAAGAATATGGTAACCATCTTTATTTCTAAGTCAATGATTTAATATTTTTAGATTTAGATTTGGTTTATTGTATGATACTAAGAAAGAATTAGTTAGTTTTGATTGAATCAACAACTTCAATATATAAAAAAATCAAGCTGAAGGATTTAGATGAATTTTACATTGGATACATGTCATTTTTAATCATATTGTTGTTAAGATATATAATAGTTAAAATGATTGATATAGGGAAGTTGTAAAAGTTGTTATTATTATGTAGATGAAAATAATATATAATTTAATATTGACAAAAAATGCTAATATTTTAATATTTTATAAAAGCCAAGTTAATATTCTTATCTTGACTTTGTCAAAAGTGGTGCATAATATTAGAACAAGAATTGAGTTTAAACTAGCTCTAGGATTTTATTCATTGCAAGCATTATTTCATTATTTTGCTTGTCATATATTACTCTCACTATTTAAAATGTACTAAAATACCAATTTGTGAATTTCAAAGAACTCTATATTATAATTTGTGCTATTATATGTTCATATAAAAAAATAATAGAATTATATATCTTTTCTATTTATAATAATATATGAATTAAATATAGTCTAAATATTTGAATAATATTAAAATACTCTTTGAAAAAGATAAAATCTAAAACAATTCTACTATATATTATAAATTGCACTCTTTGTCTATAGTTCAAATTTTCTATATTTATTTATTTTATTTATAAATGAGGCATAATACAAGCACAATACAACTAAGATATTAAAGAATTATCATTATTCATTCAATAGATGTTTATTTTACAAGTCACTTTATATAGTTGTTAGAAGTAATATGGTTGGATAATATATTTTATATAAAAGAATAAATTTTTTTTTCCTAAAAATGATATAAAAATCCAACAAAATAATATTCATTAGCTAAAAGAATAATTTTAAATTTCAAATCTTATTATAAAAAGGACACAATACCTTATGACATTTAGATCTATACAATAAAAGTTATGTTGTCACATAAACAAGGAATACATATTTGTTGTAGCTAACACCATTAAGTTGAATAACATTAGTCAATTTATCAATTGGTTTTTTTATATTTGAAAGAGTTTTTTTGATATTAATAAGAAAGATGCACAAAAAATAAAAATCTTTTCATTAGATAGAAGAAAAATCAATAAGATATGTAAAGAGATATATGAAATTAAGTAGAATCAATTTTAATTAAGTTTGTGACAAACATATTATAAATTTTAACCTCTAGTACCTTTTAGTTTATTTGCATACCTTCTAGAATCCAAAATCTTTTGCAATGCTCTAGAAATTGTCATATAAGACTCTTTAGACTTCAAAAAAAATCCCTAGCTCTTAGAAATTCCTCTAGAAGATTTCATAGGACTTACTTGCTACAATATATACAAAAAATAAAACAAGAAATATCCATGTGTTACTATCATAAACTTTGGAGAAATTAAAGTATGATATTATTTTAAAATTTAATTTAATTTTTTTTTCTAATTTAATATCTCATTTCTTTTGCACTTCTTAATT
Organism: Physcomitrellopsis africana; assembly: GCA_036785485.1. Classification (NCBI taxonomy): domain Eukaryota; kingdom Viridiplantae; phylum Streptophyta; class Bryopsida; order Funariales; family Funariaceae; genus Physcomitrellopsis; species Physcomitrellopsis africana. The sequence continues at coordinate 41,972 of JAWRVF010000406.1, read as the reverse complement.
TCTTTGTGTCATTAAAAAATCTCAACTTTTATTTTAGCATTACAATTGGTACTTGATGATCTAAGAATGTTGTACACATTAAAAGAATAAAACATTATATATTTTATAAATATAACTACTATGACAAAAATACAAAAAAATAGCTCGTAAGAAAAAAAAGTGAACAACAAAACAAACAAGATGATGACAAATAAAGATAGAACAACTAATAAAAAATAGAACATCTAGAAGAATTTGCAAACATGATATGAATGCTGCGACAATTGCCACATAGAAAAGGAAGCAATTACGATCAATGATAGTACGAGACAATCATGACAATCACAAATATTTGAAGAGGAAATCAAGCACCTAGTAGCACCCATGGCAAGGATTAAACCACCACAACTTGCAAACAAGTAGCAATTAGGAACCAAGAGGACCTCAGAATTTAGGGTTTTAGGGTTTATTGAGGGTGTACGGATTCTGCTGCTGCAGTAACAAAGCCAGATACGAAATTGCCAGCATCGATTGATAAGGTTTTCCAAAATTTGGTTAGAAAACTTTTCTTGTCTTAACAAGGCTTTCTGACGTTTCATAGTAACTCGCTTTAGTTTGGGGTACTCTACATTCAGGTCGGTTTTAATCATATGGGTTCACGAAAATTTTGCTGCACACTCTTGCTTTTGCAGTTATGAAATACATTGTGGATTACATTGAGTCTAGAAATACTGTAGGCTTTTTTCGGCCTTTTGGCATACACTATCACGAGATTGTGCGCGATAATGCAGTTGCCTTCAACGTTTCAATTGGTGCAGTTATTTTTCCTTTCGCATATTGTGTCATGTTTTGGAGACAGAGCGTTTAATCTTATTTCGAGGATACGCCGAAATGAAAAGAAATCTCGTTGTTAACTTTCAATGTGGGTCAACCGTTTGGATTTTTTGTGGCAGTTATCAATCAAAAATCCTTATAGAATGGATATAAGAAGCGGACCTAGGTCGTTGTAGTGAATTCTGAGGCGTACGCAATGGCATGTGAAGCAGATCCCGACATTTACCCTGATGGAGCCAGTCTTCAGAAAGGTACTGGATTTCCACTGTACTACTTGATTAGGCCTGTAATTACCACAAGTAGCATTCTGTTTAGTGATTTGAAGCTTTTATTTTTCCTGGGCTTTTCTATGTATGAAAATTGAGTTCTCTCTTGGACTCTATCTCTTTCATTGTCTTAAATCAGTATCATTGACAACGGTCGATGCATGTGAACTTGCGCAATGGCTACATGTTAATATTTGTTGAGAAGTAGAACTGATCATCTGTTTTACCTCTGACGTTGTGCAGCAAGTTATGATACCGTCGAAGAACATTGATAGGATGATGAAAGAACTGGAAGATAGGGGTGAAAGTCGAAAGGAGTTCGGCCGGCTTCGTAAATTTCATGATGAACGAGACATTGATTCTATCAACAATCCAAATGAGCACTTCAATCGTAAGATCGAAAGAGATTTTGGGAAGTCCACTGTGAAAATAAAAAACAATCTGGAGAGTGGAACTCCTCCTGGCTGATCAACTAGAATATGGCTTCTGCTTGTGACGATCTGCACTGACATTTCTGGTCGCGGTTTTCAGTGTGGAGCATGGTAGACAATGCTAAACATTCTCATACTACGGCAGTCGCAACTTTTTTTTGGTTTGCGCAGTTTTCGTGCACAAATTATTATTGTATCTCTCATTAAATCACGAAAAAGTTGCGCCATCTGATTGGGTGCAGTTTTTAAATTTAAATTTTTTTTTATTGGTTTTTCAGATAGGATTCTCGGTCGATGTGACATAACTTTTTGTGGAATACTCTTGTGATGCTGTCTCAATTCTTACTCTGCTTTATAATTTCGCTGAGAGTTAAAAAGCTGTATTAGTCTTATTAGTACTTACCTTTTGAATCCTCTTTTCTTCATTTTGTCTTGTAAAATCGATAAGTTTTAGTACGTTCATATCGCTACAGAGACCAGAAAGAGTAGTTTTGTTCTGGTCACCGAAACAAGATTTGAGAAAAGGTTAAATAGGATATAATATATTCGTCTGTGTCACTTGGTGGATCATAACATGGATTTGTTGTACCTTGTCTTCCGCAGGAGTCAAGCCACTCTACCGAGTCCGATACCTTGTCGTCTTCATCTGGACTTTATGAACCTTCTTCTGGCTTACCTTCAATCCTGAAATTATTTTGCCGGCAGGATTGTTCAGTCGTTTGTAGGTAAAGTGAACCTGGAGACTGTACAGTTGACCTTTTTCAAATCTAAGTTTATAGTGCTTCCTTCTGAGTAAGGCTGTTTCGGATCAACTTCGTGTTTCTCAAAACTGTCAGCTGTGTAAAATGATTTTTCAATTGTCACATGAGTCTCTCCGTGTGACGCTGGAGTATGAGAGTTCTGATGTGTGTTAAATATGAGAGCTTTTGTTGACCACATGCTGAGTTTGTTTTGTGAGTTCTTTTCCATTATCAGTTGGTTTGCCTTTCATTTTTTCTTCCTCGTCTTCGGCCGATGACCAAGGTAGTCTTCTCTCCTCCCTCAAATTCATTTTGTGCTCCAAATTTTACAATTTGATTGTTTCTTATGGCCAGTGCGAGAATTGGGTGATTTCCGGGGCTAGTTTTCCAATGAATGAGTGGACTTAATTTGTTAACCTCATTGTCCAGCGGCATTCCTTGTTTTCTCATTACGATGTAAATCTTTTCGACAGAATGCGTGTTTTGGTAGCTTAGACAACTGTGGAGAGTCCGAGTTGTCTATAACCTCCACTCTTTCAGGTGGATCTTGACCTTATCTAGTTTGAAGCAACTGGGCTTGCAGGTTCTTTTGAGTTTCTCCCTCGCGTCCATCTTTTCCATTTGCACCATCTCACAGATCTCTGTAAAACCACTATCTTTGCACTTGCCAGGATACAAATTCATGTAGTAATTTTCTGAATTGTATTTTTCAATTATTCATCTGCTATGGACAAAGAGCCTTCTTGGACGTCATGTCATCTTCCATGGATAGTTTCAGACTATGTGCAAAGGCTGTTCCTTTGCTATAAGGCTGTCATGCAAATAGATTCGGAATTTATGTCAGCTACTTCGTTTGTGAGGATTGTGATCTTGTCAACTTACTTTTAATGTAATAATACTGATTAACATGCGAGCAGCTGAAATATGAGTACTATTGGAGTTGAAAGATTTTGATGCTATAAAATCGTGAAAATGAATAGAATATTCTTATTTTTGTTTTAGTTTTTTTTAACATATTGTTTTATACCTTCAATGATTGTGATGTTGCACAATTATAATAATCACATATAAGACTTGTAAATTAAAAATTTATAAATAATATTATATTTTTTAGAAATATATTAAAAAAATATGTATTATATACAAATATAAGAAATTTTTAATTATTAGTTTTTTATTTTTTATAAGCTTTATTTTATATTTAGTAGAATTATTATGACTAAATTATTGTAGTTTATTCAATTATTATCACTTTAAATATTTGATACTTTAGATTTATTCAACTACAAATTATAGTTTAAAAATTGATATTTTTACTTATACTTTTATTGTTTCCATTCATTTGATTGTATTTGAGAAGTACAATGCTTTTTATCATAGACATCTATAATTACTAATGTATTTACTTGAATAAGTAAGAATATATAGAATTAGATAGAAGTAGATAAAAGTAGATTAAATTATTATTATTTTGTTGGAAAGCTTCTTATAAGCTTTATAGATACGGATTTGACTTTATACCTGCTTGTATGTGATTGGTAGATTGAAAATTTGGCCAACAAGTTAGCTACATAGCACACATGTTTGAAACTTGTCCTACAAGTTAGACACATATCTTGCAAGTTGGACACGTGTCATATGGCCTATAGGACGTTGCCATATAGTTCCTTAGTTGGATAGTATATATGGAGGTAAGAATGAGGTCTTCTTCACTCTTGTTAACACTTTTCTTATTTGTAGTCTAGTTTCAAGAATCTCTAGTCTTCTTATCTTTGGCAATAGCCATTTTGGTTTCTTTTTTAATATACATATTTTTTCTTTTTTTTGCCATCTCTCTTTAATGTATGTCTTGTTTGTTTAATTATATTCTTTAAGTTCTTGTCCTCAACACTCTTGGCAAACTAACTTCGTGCCTTCAAATTAACATCCGTATGACTCAAATTTGACTATTAAGTAGGTGACAAACTATTGGAAACCAACCACACTGCTTAGAAATAGTTGTTATAATAAACAATGGCTAATGGTTTTGCATTAGTGATTTCTTCAAACAAGCATGTTTGGCTTGACTTGAAAACATTGCTTTGTTTAATTACAACTAATGGCCAAGACCATGCATTTACAACAATGACAGTATGCTCAAGGGCACAGAATCAGTTGGCCAAGGACATTGGACTTCTCAAGCATTACAAAATGGATAGAAATAGTAAAAGTGTGGATAGAAATATTAATTTTTTATATTTTATTTAAATTCCAAAAATCTTAAATGGCACTACAAGAGATTTCTTATTTTTTATGTATTCTAATTAATTTTTTTTTAAAAAAAGAATAAATTTAAAAATAAAATAAAAATATAATTATAATATATATAATCAGATATTTTTTCTTCTCTTAATAAAAGATGAAATTTATGTTATCTATTATAATTTTTTATTTAAATTATATTTTCTAATAAATTAACAAAGATTATTGTAATTTTAAAAAAAATATATTAAAAATTAAAATATTTAATTTATTATTCTTTATTTTTTATTTATTTATATAATCACCAAAATAATCTAATTTTTTTTCAAAAATATCTTCTAATTTTAACTAAAATAACTTGAAAGATTATATGACTATAAAAAATAATATTCTTTTATAAAATTTAAGATTTATAAGAAGAAAAGATAGCATAAGATTGCAATGAATTTACTAAGTAGAAGATCTTAAGAAGAAGATTTTATGCTTCTATTTGCAAGAATTAGATTGTGTTAAAGTTATTATTTTTTCATATATATATATATATATATATATATATATATATATTAATAAAGCTAAAGATATTTTGCTTCAAATAATTTAGGATCAAACTCATATATAATTTATCGATTGAAGAAGATTTCTTATTTAATTTTTTATAGATTCTAAGATTAAAAAAAAATCTCTAAAATAATACAATGGATATTTTTGCAAAGAACCTCTTAGTAAGCCATAATTCTAGACTTTCAACTTTCAACTTTCAACTTTACGTTTATTACTGGACTTTCAACTTTCTGTTGTGTCTGTTAAAGTGGAGGTTGTGAAAGTACAGAAGATACATGCATAGTCTTCCTAGTATACATGGGTCTAAGCATCATTGCCCTGCATTTGGTATCCATCATAATAACATTAAGTGTACAAAGTGGTTGAAAGGCTCACAGAACCGTCTGAAAATCAGTGATACTCTAAAAAATAGAAAAATACTAGTAGCACCTACTTCTTCATTATCACAGACTCGTACATAGAAGACAGCAAGCACTCGTCATATGACATGAACTTCTTCTTATCAAGCTCACTTCTCCTTTTTAGTTTAAATCCTATGCCTTCCATTTGTGCAATGAGATTGTCAATATCTACTAATTTTTCTGTTTGGTCTAACACAATTGTGTCGGGAATGTGTATGTACATGTCATCGTCATCGTTAAGTTTAATTGTATAGGCTTTAGATACGTATTCCCTGTTGTATCTTGGACTGAGAAATTCTATAACACTTTTCTTGGACATTACAATACACAGGAAAGTACAAGCATGTTTGTCAGAATATACTCTCTCGCCTACTTTGATGAATTTACTAATATCGATAAGTGCTATGCAAAAGAAGCATGATATTGTTGTTATAGACTTATCAAACCCTCTTAAGTGCTCGACCTTCGTCTATATTACAGTCACCTTCTTGTTGCTTCCAAGTCATTCTTTGAGCTCTATGATATTCGTATAAGAGGATTCCATGCAAGTAATGGTAGTGTAGTGACTCCACTTCTTTATGTCTCCACCAAAGCCTGATCCAACATCTAGTAGGTGACCACCTCCTTGCTTCAACAACTTCCTCTTTACATCATTGTGGTAATATCTCATTATCAACACTGTTAGACCATTGAATGTAAGAGGAATGTTCATGTCCTCTTCCTCTTTTGCTAGTCTCTTAATTCTCTCTATCACATCGATAGAATTGGGATACACCTTGTCCTTCCTCTCTCTTAACAAGGTTAATTTTCTTTTGGAATCTATAACAAACTCCGATATAACATTATCCTTGAGTTTTGTATTCTCCGATGCTATCTTAAAGCCTGAGTCGACATTGCTTCCTTGATTGTATCCCATTAGAGTACCTTGATTGTATAAAAGGTCTACTGTCTTTTGAGGCTTCCATCTCATAACTGGATAGAAGTATGATGAAATATGGGTATATATAACACCATCGTACTTGTCTTCTCTCATCTTGTTGTCCAGTATCTGGTGGTATCTAGAAAAGGTGTTGAAAGTTCTAAACATGAAATGCTTCTTAGCTACAACAAGCCTGTTTCCAATGGATTTATTAAGCAACAGACACATCCGAGGTATCATCTTTAGCCTCTGTTGTAACGGCTTAGCTGTAGTTGCTACTCCATTTAGTATGATTATATCAAATGCGTAATAGACACCATCTACACATTCTGTGTCCAGAATTGTGAGAAGGTCGTGGCCATAAACGTTCACTCTGATCAGATCTTCTCGACCGTTCATTGATATAGCATATATCCTCTCTTTATGGCAAGCAAGAAAGAACCGTGTACCATCGAGCTTTAGAGCCACAGATCCACCTAGTGAGTATATCTTAATGAGGTCTCTAATCGTCATATCAACAGGTTTTGGGAACTTGTAGTTACAAAGATCAAGGCCAGGTATGATGCTTCTGATCTGCTTGCACAACTCAGGACCTGTAATAGGCCTGATGTGTTCTATGACATGTCTCATAAGCTTTGTGTTACAAGTATTGTCCTACACCTCTAGCTCGATCTCATAATGGATCCTACTGTTGCAAGTAATCTTTGTAGCATCGATCCTGAAACCATCATAGAGCAAGGTGTTTCTCTCTTTATGCCTCTGAATTCTTAGGGCTATTCCTCGTTGTTCATGATATTCTCTCTCAAGAGATAGTACAATCTCTGCATTGAACCTAGGAACAATCTTAGAACATATCCTTTCTTTGATAAAAAAAGTTAGAGCCTATCTGTCTGATTGTAACAGCGTCGCAACCTTTTACGGAGTATAGAATCTCTTCTGTTACAGTAGTGCTATTGACTTTTGAGACCTTCAAGAACTCATCTTCTGTCACGTCTTTCAGTATGATCTCTATCTCGTACTCGTATTTCCTAAAAGACTTTGATCTCAAGCTGTTTCTGGACTTTATTAACTCCAACAACAGATCCATTACAACCTTATATGCAGGGTAGAATCAATCATTGCATATATACGACATCTTATTGTACAATTCACTTATAATAGTATCATGGATAAGTTTGTTCTATCGTATCCATCTTTATTAGACACCGATTTTGTGAACAACTTATGAAAAAAAGAGGAGTTTTACGAACTAAGAAGAACTAAAGGGTCAAAGCTCTATCCTCATCAGGAATTTGTCAGAAGGTTCATGTCTCCTAACACTCCTTATAACAAGTTGCTATTATTTCATAACGTTGGATCAGGAAAAACATTCACATCTATAGCAGTTGTTGAGTCTCACAAGGCATACAAAGAGAAAGCACTTATACTTGACAGAGGCAAGACATCTACTAACAACTTCAAAGAGTAGATATTCAAGTGGCCTAGTGGAAATACAAAGGACTATGATATAAAGAAGTACATATCCTTTGCTAACAAATTGAAGAAACTAGATGATGATCAGATAGTAACAAGCTTCAGTAATAGAATAATAGTTATGGATGAGATCCATAATTTGAAGCATTCGATGTCAGACTACGATGCGCAAACAGTATATGGTCAAATGTGGAAACTTTCTCATCTCGTCAAGGATTGCAAGGTGTTGCTATTGAGTGCAACTCCTATGATAGACAGAGCTAAAGAACTATTGTCTGTACTTAATTTGATACTTGATGAGCATCATCAGCTTGATACATCGCTCTTTCCTACAGAGAACGAATTTAAAAGGACTATCCAAGGATATATATCATATCTGAATAGTAACCATTGAATGGCAAGAATAACAAAAGAAAGAGTCACTCGTAAGGGATGTTCTGTCAAAACTATATCATCTTATATGAAGGGTCATCAACTTGAAGCATACAAGAAGATAAACCTTGATCATCTTGATAACAATGTATATAGAAATTCTATATACTGTTCTTTGATGACCCTTTGGGATGGGACATACGGTACAAGAGCGTTTGCTAAAATAATAAAGGTTAAACGAGGAGATAGTATAACATACAAGTTCACTCCAGAAGTTGCTCAATATCTAAACAGGGAAAATATAGGTGTGTACTTGTGTAAGTACGCAACTATGCTAGACATCATAGAGAGTAACGACAACATGCTAACGTTTGTTTTCTGCAAGGAGGTTAAGGGAAGTGGACTAATCATGATGGCCTGCATGTTTGAGCTCTTTGGGTACAAATTATACAACGGTGAGAATATAGATGAGATAGATAAGAGCTTGAGGTATACACTATATATTGGAGACATTATTGCTTATTCCAATCTAGAAAGAAGACTGCACGGATTTAGATCCCTGAAGAACAAATATGGAGAATACATCAAGGTTCTGCTCGGAAGTAGGATTAGTGGAGAGAGTGTGAGTCTAGCTAATGTGAGACAGGTTCATATTGTCACTCCTCATTGGAACAAGTCAACAATAGTACAAGCAATTGGAAGAGCGGTGAGAAGTCAATCTCACAATGTCTTAAAAGAAGAAGAGAGGTCGATACATGTCTATAGACATGTAGCTTTGGCAAGCAACAGTGAAGAACTTGTACCATCTGCAACTATAGACATATACAAATACTCTATTTCTGATGAGAAATCAAAACGGATAGAAGAAATAGAAAAGATACTAAAGAACTGCTGTATAGACTACTACCTGAATGTTGATACAACAACTATAAGGAAAGAATTCGGTAAGGATGTATCGACGTATCTTCTCTGGTACTCCAAAGAAATAGAAGAATCCATTCGAAAGCTTGTTAGCAAGTCAAAGAAAAGGCTTACTATAGATGCACTTTGCACACTGTTGAGTGCCAATAGGGATGTAGTGCAATCTTTAATCGGAAGAGGTATTACTCTTGATGACAAAAGAACTATCAGAGAAGTGAGAGGATCTATATATATAGACTCTGCTGCTATCTCAAGTTCCAATACCCACCTCTCGAACTTCAAGCGAATAGTTAACGTTAGTATTGACAACTTCATGCAAATAGTATATGAAGACAAGAGAGATCTCATATATGTAGTATCATCAATGACGATGTCGCAGAAGGTGCAATTACTTGAATTGGCAATAATAAACAATAATAAGACTATCAAGTCCTTTTTTGACAACTCATTTGAGTATGTTAATGGTAAATACTATCACATACTACTCTATAGAATCTCAGAGGACAACTACTCATATGCACTTTCATCAGAGTCTTTCAAAGCATGTATGAAGACGAGAGTATTAGACGGTACATGGATGATCGTAGAGATCGAAGATGAAAATGAGATAATAAAGAAGATAATATCAAAGTCTAAGCATTCCAGAGAAGCAATAGAAACAAGGCACAACATATATGCAATATTTTCTAATGGAGACAATAGATTTAGAATACGAAACTCTTTATCTGAGAACAAAGAAAGGTCTGTAAGAGATCTGAGGAGCGTTAATAGAGGTAGATGTATAGATTCATATAGCGGTCCTATGATGGTAGAGATACTGCTTTACTTATTTACCAATGAGATCTACTATCCAAATATATCGAGTATTATAGAGGACGTTTGTCCCAGTACTATAGAGTTAGAATACCTCACAACCACCAGGAAGGCATCTAACACAAACTCTCTTTCTGATTCTAGGTACGATAGGATGTTGCAGCTTTCTAAGAATACAAAGCAGAGGCTGTACGAATGGATGATTAGTAGAACTAAGAAGAAGCTTGCAAGTTTAATAATTAAAATACTAACAAAGAATAACATGTACATAGTCAACTAGTAGGCAATATCATACTGTAATGAGTATACTAGTAGTACATGTAAACAATAGCCTCTAAGAGGAGGATCCTACATGATACAAATCCATCTGGCGTAGTGTTCAGGCCTGTCACAGAAGTGTCTCGAACATTGGGATCCAAGAATAAGTCTCTAGTCATCTCTAGTGGAAAAAAAGTCAGTACTTTATACAAAGTTAGAAATTGGGTATGTTACTTCCCGATACTAGTATCAAAGTAGTATATGCTTTGCTCCTTTAGAATACAAAGCAACTTGCTACTGGATTCTAGTTCCAAGAAAAGGAAGAACATATGTATTGGCATAAATGCTAACACTCCCGATGAAGAATTCTAATGAGAGTGCCCTGCTCTAGTATGCAGTGTTGTATATAATCATTGTAGAGAGTGGTATATACCACCCTAAGAATGAGAGTATCAATGTGTTAAGAGAAATAGTAGTTAGTATATTCAAGTATCCACTAAAGAATCTAACAAAAATAGTAATACAGGTATAAGAATACGCGTAAAAATTTAAAGGCATGAGCCACGTTTAATGATACAAAATATGACAAAACAGATCCTACGTCTCTACAAGGAGCTCATTGATGTATGTATCTTGCCTTTATCATTAGTCCTATGTACTTCTAGTTAGGATTTAGAGATAATAGGAAAACAGTTATGATTTCAGTGTTCAAGCAAGCATCCAGGGAGCACACAGGACCTGACTAAAAATTTGCATGCTACGGGCTCTATAAATCAGACCCAAGATATATCCCTAACACAGGCAACAAAAAAAAATAATACTAGTAATATCCTATAACTAATACTTACTTTTGTATAATATTGTGATCAAATTTTAGTTCATAGCAGATATCACTCTCTGTCTACTTTGTATCTTAGATCTTCTTTTCCATATATTCGTAGATACATATACTCTTTGCAGCCATCGGTCCTTACCATCATATCTTGGAGTGAATTCTAACCGCCCATGTATTACTCTCTGATTGTTTATGACTAGAAGATCGCCAGGTATTAGTTTTACTTGCTGAATGGTAATAATAGAATTCTCGATGTTATGCTTGATCTTTTCGAATACCTTCCTGGCATCGTTATTAGCAAAACGTATTATCAAAAAATGGATATTAATAGAAGGATCAGAAAGGATTCCTTCTATAACAGGTTTAACTTTCAGCAATTACGTTTATTTTAGAGCCAAAAATATAATCATGTTAATAATAATATCAAAATATTATATTATAATAATTTTTTATTTTTGATAATTTTTTAATCTCTTATCTTTAATGGAATTATAAATATAGCTAAATTTTTCTATTTATACTGAATTACTAATAAATTCAAAAAAATAAAATAATAAAATAAAATAAAGCATATTACTTGTTAATTCAATTGATAATATTTTCTATAATTTTTTTTAAAAAATATTCTAATAAATATTTTATAATCTTTATTGGTTGGTACAACTTAGTTGATATATTAATTGATTGATGTATTAATTATCAATTCGTACCAAATTTGATTTATATCAAATAAATTTTATTTTTTTTACTTTTATATATATATATATATATATATATATATATATATATTTTTTTTTTCTTTAAATAATAAGACCTATTAAAATTAGTTTGAATTCCATAATTTCCTTTTAGTATTGGATTTACAAGAATGATCATAATGTGAAAATGACAAACATTAACATTGAGAAGAATAAAGAAATATATGTTGGTCCCTTAGCTTAATAAATAAAATGAGAAAATAGAGAGAAGTTTGTATAGAGTTTTTCATCTAAATATTTATATTTAAGTTTTTGTTGACATATCTTTTTAAAATATATATATATATAATATATTTATATTTTATTTTTCTTATTAAAAAATAAGTATAATTTAACTAAAGAATTAGTAATAATGTTAAATGGTTTTGTGTAAATAATGTTGCTTTGTAAAATAATCTAAATCTCTTTTTTACATATTAAGAATAAAAACAACAATATAGTATTATAAGGATAGATTTTATTATAAATTCAAATTTTTCTACAATAATATTATATAAAAATAGTAAATAGATATGTTTTAGTTATTTATTAGTTTTATTAAGTTTATTTTTTATATTAAAGATTTAAATTATATTTTAATAATATCTTTATTAATTTTAGATAAAATTTTAAATATATTTTTTATATTTTATCAATAGGAACTAATATAAATAAAGTTTATAATTTTATAGAATTATATTTTAATTATTTTGTAATTTTAATCATTAGCATTAATACTAAATCAAGCACTTATTCTATCTTATCATCTTAAGATTAGTCCAAGTCTTTAAATGTTATTTAATTTTAGATTAATAAATTATAATATTTTTATAACAACTTATGTAATATCACTTTAAAAATATAATATTATAAGTCATCATTTAATTGAAATCATATTTCAATTTTTATTTTTATTTTTTTAAAGATTATTACAATTAAATATAAGAATCTCAAGCACCATAGTATAATTTTTTTTTGTCTTACATTTACACCAAATAGAGATGTAGATTTTTCTATTGCATACTTTTGAATTTATCAAAAAATTTATATTGTATTCTATATAAAACCTTTAGATTTCTACCTTTTTATTATAATTATTGTTACATCTTGTTGCTATTATTTAACAAATACAATAGTTTAAATCTAAATAATAATAAAATTTAAAATATCTATCTATATTGTAAAGTAATTTTATTACATTATTAAAATGGTACTCTTTTGCAAATAGTAGAATTCTATATTAAAATATATTTTTGATATAATTGTGATAACTTAAAATATAAGTAAGCTATTCAAAATTTGCACATTGATAAATAAGTTAAAATTAAAATAACATACACAAACAAGATATAAAAATGTATTGTTTATATATCACTTCTTCTATTTTTATATTTTAAAATTATATAAATATATATATGTATAGGCAAGATGTTACAATATTATATTTTTAAGATTTTATTTAATTATTTGTATATTTAGTTTCTATTTAATTTTTTAAAATTATTTATACTAATTTTTTTTCTTTTATATAAACTTTAATACATACACATATTTATTTTTTAAATTTAAAATAATTATATTAATTTTATTTTAAGATTATTATATTTTAATATAAATATGTATAGTCTTTTGTCTAATATAAAATTTTAATTTGTAGATCTATTATTAGATAAATTACTACAAGTTATATGCTACTCTATGATTCAATTATTTATTGTAATATTTTATTGATAAGATATGAACAATCTAAGTTATATTTAATTTTAATTTATACTAATTAGTATAAAAATTTATTTTAATTTTAACAGATAGATAAAGAAAATTAATTTTTTAACTTAAATAATATCTCTATTAAGCTATCCAAAAGTTGTAATAACTTCTTCAACAATGCTAGATGCATATTTAAACTTTTCTAAAAGAATATTTAAGAAGAAATTTTAAAAAGGTAAATAATTTATTTCAATATTTATATCTTTCTTATTTTATTTATTATAAATATCTCCATTGAATTTTTATAATAATTGTTTTAATTATATGTGTTAAGATATTCGTCTCTAAAATTATTATTGTCATTTAAATTTTATATAGATATAGGTAATAATAGATATAAGAATGTAAATAAAAATAAAACTTTAAAAATTCTTAAAGTTATTTTTGTAACATAAGATATTACAAATAAAATCATAGACAATAATAAAGTAAAGCATGAGAATCTAACATTAAATAATGACTATTCTCACAAGATATTTGTAAATGAATCAATGGTCATTTATCAATGGTCATTTTTATAAGATAAAAAAGGATGGTAGGATAACAACTATTAAATTTAGAAAACTACTATTTTTGGTAAAAAATTAGTATATATAACTTTATCAATATTTAAATTAATTATATATATATATATATATATAAATTCTTTTCTAAACTTTAACAACATAAAGTAATTGTTGCTTCTTGATATGCTTTTATTTCATACTTGTTGGCTTAGTATTTCTTTAAAAATTAATCGATGATAGTAATATTTTTTTATATTTTTTATATTTAAACCACACAAATATAGTCCTTAATTTATATCAGTGGATTTGAATTAACCATTAGTATATCTACTCAAAAGAGTGATTGGATGGTCATAAGTGCAAAAGAGTGATTGGATGGTCATAAGTGCAATTCACAACTTTTTCAACACCTTGAATAAAACAAAATAAAAAAGAAGTAAAATAAAGGAAAAAAAGAGTCTTGACAACCAATTCTTGCTAAAGTCATTGACTGTCACCATTTACACTCTATACAATACAAATCCAATCCAACATAAGTCCAAGGAATCCATTGCTCACAATTGTATGTGAGCCACATGTCAAACATCCAAATCACTTTGCCCATTCACTATTCCAACATCCATTGTACATACCTAAGTTAACAATCCTTGTCTATACACTACACAAGACACAAGTATCACTTACAAACAACAAATCAACAACAAACTTGCGGGGGACACAATTCTACATCAATTAGCTAGTTTGAAGAGAAAATCTCCACTTGAGAATGAAATGCATGTGAGCATAGCACCGTCCACACCCAAATTTAGGCTGCAAGCAAAAGGGCTGTGTTGATGGATGAGCCCTAAACTTTGCAAATGAGTAAACCTCTTCTTTCATGCATGAATGGAAGCTGGATCTGTTTCTGGTCCTGTTTTGTAATGGAACTTGCAGCAGCAGCAGCAGCAACAGCAGAGAAAGCTTGGTCCGCACTCTTCCTTGCTTGCTTCCTTGCTTCCTTCCTCATGTTTCATTGTAAAGCTGATCTTCTAGGTTACACTTTTCCAGCGATAGGAAGTGATGGCGCTACGAAACCTTTCATTCCTCGAGGTGGGTTTTGAAGCGTTGCTGTTGAACAGAGCTGTTTTCATGGATGACGGCACTTGGAAGAAAGTCAATCAGCATTAAGGAAAGTGCGACAACAGAAACGCGAGATTTATTTGCCGTCTTGGAAGGGCGGCGGCTCAAATCAGCATGCAACCAGCGTTTCGGAACCGGATGCGTCACCACAGCTTCAAATATCATCATCGCTGGAGTTTCTGAGCCGCAGAAACTAACTTTTTCTTAACACTCTACGTAATCAGATCTTACACCTCGTCCACATCTGATTTACCACCCATTTCAGAAACTCTTGAGATTGGTGTTTTGTGTTTTTCGAAAAGATGCTGATTACATGAGAAGGAACATCAATGGTTCTCGGATTGTAGAGTCAACACGGACTTTCACCGAATGAGTCCTCGTGTGGAGATCGTTTTTCCTCAAATTGACAGCAGAATACAGGATTGTCAGAGTTAAGAGCTGCGCGGAACAGTTTCCCGAAAATGTGAGTGTCTACGAGGGGATTGTTTTCTGTGGATTGTTTAATTTACTTTTCCATTTACGTATTTTATTGGATTTTATCCTCCTATTTTTCTGGTCCATTGTTCAGAGAATTGATAAAGGTCTCTTATCCTGGATGAAGCTCGGGCTGCCGTGGAGCTTTCATCTGCATCGCCAGAGAACTCCCATCCCACAATCCTGGACTCCTCGTCACCCCACATTCTCAGCCTCGTGTTGGGCTTCTTAATTTAACCTCTACCACTTCTTTCAATTGCAGCTCATCCATCAGCTTCATAGCTCCATTTCTTCGGCGTTGCTCGCAGTCGGACTCGCAGCTGACAGATCTTGCACGAGGTGGTGGTGGAGGTGGTGGTGGAGGAGGTGGTGGTGGTAGTGGTGGTGGTGGTGCCTGAGCAGTCATGGAGTACTACCCTGCGCCGGGGAGGAACCACTTGTTTGTTCCAGGCCCTACCAATGTTCCCGAGCCCGTCCTGCGGGCTATGAACCGCAACAACGAGGATCACCGCTCCCCCGCTTTCCCCAAGCTCTCCAAATCTGTCATTGACGATGTGAAACAGCTTTTCCGCACCAAAACTGCAACATCCTTTATTTTTCCTACCACAGGTGATCAATTCGCTGTTCGGTTGGATCCCAACATGGTTTGACTCTGCGTTTGTCATTCTCTTCCTGTAGTCGCTGCACGAGTGAAATTCCGTGAACATCGGAGTCAAATTCGTCTCCGAGATAGCGACTGTCGTTCTCCATAACCGCGTCGGAGGCTGTAGCTATTAGCCTGAATGCATTTCAGACGCTTTGAGGTCCTCTGTTGTTTTGTTTTGTTTTGTTTTGTTTCGGTTCTCTGGTTTCTTTGGAATGATTATTTTTTCAGTATTGAAAGTTCTAGCGTTGGCTATGAGTGAAAATTGACTAATTAGACCTTTTCTGCAACTGCTTATGTAGTTTTCTTTGCAAGTTAAATGGACCTGTTGTTATGCAGAGATCCATGGTCGTCCGATTCCTCGCTGCACTGTAATGGAACGTTCTTATTCGCTTTGTTGTTGTAACTGATGTTTAGGCGCTCAATTCGAGTTATGGAATTTGGAATTCTGTGATGAGGGTTGTTTCGGAGGGTTCTGACTGTTCTGGTATCCCTCCAATCGATGAAACAGGGACAGGAACATGGATATGTCTCTCGGAAACGTACAAATTGTGTCGTGTTACAGTGATAATTGTTGAAAGTTTCGAAGTCTTCCTGCATCGGCTCTTACGGATGTGAGTTGATCGAATTTTTCGTGTCAGGTACTGGAGCATGGGAGAGTGCCTTGACGAACACATTGTCACCCGGGGACAAGATCATCTCCTTCCGGCTGGGACAATTCAGCCTTCTCTGGATTGACCAGATGCAACGATACAACTTCGATGTGGACGTAGTTGACTGTGAGTGGGGTGCGGGTATCGATCTGGACGTCTTGAAGCAGAAGCTGGTATCCGATCGTTCTCACTCTGTGAAGGCTGTCTGCGTGGTGCACAATGAAACCTCCACAGGAGTCACGAACGACATTGGTGCTGTACGCAAAGTGCTCGGTAAACGTTCCCTTCTTATAATATTCCTATCTTTGTGAATAATATTTTTGTGAGCGAGTTCAAGGTTTAGAGCTGGAGAGGTCAGTGAGAATATGTGTAGTATTTGTTAGGCATAAAAGCATATAAATTATCATAAATCAGCCAGGTTTGCTATAATCAAGATCCATTAAAATTGATTTATCACAGCCAGTGGAATTTACAAGGTTCTTATGAATAGATCGAAGGAGATGCTATGCGTAAAAGGATGCGAACTCGGTTGCAACGTTCAGCTGATCCGTATTGTTTAGACTTAGGGTTTACTTAGATTGCATTCCTGAAACACCATGACTGATTCTGTCGCATATCACGTGTGGTGATGGTCTCAGATGAGGCAAACCACCCAGCGTTGTTGTTGGTGGACGGCGTATCTTCTATTGGTGCAATTGACTTCCGCATGGACGACTGGAGGGTGGATGTTGCTCTTACTGGGTCCCAGAAAGCCCTGTCACTTCCCACTGGCCTTGGTGTTGTTTGCGCAAGCCCCAAGGCTCTTGAAGCTGCGAAAAGATCCAAGTCAACCCGCGTGTTTTTCGATTGGGGTGATTACCTGAAGTTTTACGAAGCGGGAACTTACTGGCCTTACACTCCATCGAGCCAGATGCTCTATGGACTCCGGGCCTCTTTGGACATGATCCTCAATGAGGAGGGACTCGACAACGTCATTGCCAGGCACTGTCGTCTTGCTGAAGCAACCAGGTAAAATTGTGTGCCTGTTTTACAATCTTGCAGGGATCACTCTTTGGCTCAGTGACTACAGTAATCTCACGGCATCTGGGGATTTAGTGCTGGCTGAATCAATGAGGATCATTCTGTTGTGCAGGCAAGCTGTTAGGGCCTGGGGCCTCACTCTGTGTACCAAGCTTCCCAAGTGGAAAAGTGATACCGTTACCGCAGTTGTTGTGCCTTCATGGATCAACAGCAACGACATTGTGAAGGTAGCGTACAAGAAGTACAATTTGAGCCTCGGGGTTGGCTTGAACAAAATTGCAGGGAAGGTTTTCCGCATAGGACACCTTGGAAATGTTAACGAGGTATGTTTTCTAAGGACATTGGTGCGTTGCGCTACAGACTGCCTATTCAGAGCTTCCATGATATGTCTCCACATTCCCTTGTATAATATTTGTGTAATTGTGTCTTACTTTTCCATTCGTATCAATTGCTGATGTAAATTCATGCATTTCGTCTATGTGTAGTTGCAATTGCTCGGAGTTTTGGCAGGAGTTGAGTTGTGCCTGATGGAGGTTGGATACCCAGTCACCCTAGGAAGTGGTGTGGCTGCAGCTCAGGCTCATCTCGCAAAGAAGACGCCCTTGATTGTGTCTCGTGTATGAGCAGCTACTCCGGCATTGCTGATGTTAGAAACGTCTGGATACACCAGAGTCTGTGGCTGTCAATGTAATATTTTAGAAAATCCAGAAGAGTGTCTGTTGAGTTGTTGAAGTGTCAAGTGTACAATCGCCTTTACGAATACTTTGTCACTAGATTATATTGCTTACCAAATGTATTGGTATCCCATTTGTAAAAACGATCGATTCTACTTCTTGAACACTTAGCCCGCTGGATAATTTCCAAAACTTGATGCAAAATGCATTTACAGTTTCAAATGTGTACTGAGTATTCTGAATTTAAACATTATGATTAAACACCTGATTAGTATGTGTCATCCTAAATACTTCACTCCCTACCAACCGATTTTACACATTCTTGTTGAACGCTGTAGATCTAAACCTTTTGACGAGATATGTGTTGAGAATTTACCGTAGATGGTCAAGAGTTCTCTGGCAGTCTAATTTGGTTAAGAATTGTAACCAAAGCTTATCTAGTAGGATAGGAGTGACTCCGTGTGTACCAGAAAGTTGTCTGTGGATATGCCTTTCCTTCCAAGTGGACAATTCCATTCCATGTCTCTACCACAAGCGTGACCACACTCTGATCTCCACATCTATTTAAGATTGCTGACTCACAACAATCGAAAGTAACGCTGCTCTGTCTTTAAGAAGCCTTAATTATCCACCCAAACACTTGGCAAACATCCAGCATATTGAACCGTTAGTGGGTTGGTTCAAAAGCTCTACTACTCTCATTCTCCTGTAGCGGCAAGTCATATCTGAACATGCACGCCAAACACCCACATCCACTAAAGTTCAAATATTCGAGCGTTACCTATAATTCTATTTTGAGGTGATAGACAAATGTGTGTTGTGTATGAAATCTATCTGCAGTAAATGCATCAAAAGAAACACCCACCTATCAGGATTTCCGTGGTCTGATGCCAGACACTGGGAAATATTTTGCAGGAAGGTAAATAAACAGTGATATCACTGGACAGATCCACGTGAAAGGATTCAGTCGAAAATACAAAGTTGGCAACCTTCCAAATGAATTGCACAATTTGGCAGTCTTCCAAATGATATTCTACAAGTGTTGTCAGTGAACACCTCAATCTGCTCATACTTCGAAATTCAAATGACACCATGTTTTTTTAAGGATTTTAGTTGTTGACTCTGAGCAGGGCATTCACTTAGAATTCAATTAGTACGTCGTACACTCTTCAGAACCTTTCAAGTGAAGTTTGAAGAGTGCCTTCGCTTGAATGAATTTAAAGTAAACTCTGTTATTCACATGTTAAACCCAATCAATTGTTTCATCCGGAGCATAAGAAACAATCAGGTGCAGGTATGATCTGAACTAGAAACATAGTAAAATTATTTTGTTCCTCCATTCAGAATCTTCAAGCTAGACTATGAATGTCCCGTTTATTGAGTTCGTTTCGTGAGACAGAAGAAGAAGCCCCTTTGCCATTAAGAACTTCACTATCTGGATATACAACTGTAGCAGATGAAGGGGCTGCATAATTCTATATTACAGAAAGACCTAATCTCATGCAGAATAGATTGTTTGTGAACCACATTTTGTCGAATATGCACATCAGTGATAACTCTTTTTTAGGAAATTTGGCAATTTCTTCTTTGATGTTCATGCAATTCAATATACCAAATTCAATTGCAGCAAGTTGCTTAGTATTGACTACTTTGTCAGAAAACCAATCCTCATTTTGAAAAACCTCATCATTTCATTGAATCCAGAAAAACCTAGATACAAGTATTTAGATTTTTTGGATTGCTTTCCACCTAAAAGGAAGTGTTGCACCAAATGACTCAAGTTTATTTATTTATTTATTTATATTCATTCATAGTATATAACACAATATATTTTTTAATAATGGTTTTGGGTATGACATATAATAAATATTTATTAAAAACTTGAGTGGTTTTGATCTTATGCAATAAGATTGTCAATAGAATTCTTAATTTTTAATCAAATTTATAAAGGACAAGGATATTTTTTTACAAATAAAAACTTACTTATTATTAATAAATTTGACAAGTTAATTTTTAAGATTATATGTTTTTTGTAAAAACAATTGTATATTCCCAAAAGAAAAAAAATTGTCTTTTTATTATGCAATTACAAAAAGATTCTTTGGTTGTTAAATACTTTGCATTAAATAAGATATTAACTAATTATCTATAATAACATGCTTTTTAAAATAAAATTACTAAATATTATAAGAATTGGCATTGAAAATTTCAAATAAAAGATAATACAATTTATTTTTTAACATAATAAAAAAATTCATCTTTTGATAGTCAAAATTTTTACATGATTAAATAATTTTAATGTTGTATCAAAGAAACCATCTTTATCTCCAACTAGAAGTTATTTTATTTATAGGTATATTAACTAATATTTTATATTATTCATAATTTTTTAAAATTAAAATATCATTATTTATGACTTAAATAATTATTTTATTAAATATATTTAAATTAGATTTTCTATTTTAAAATTTCAAAATATATTTAATTTAACATAATATTCATAGTTTAATTAATTATTTTTATTGTTATATGTAATTATGTATAATTTTTTATATATAACTTTAGCTTAAAATACATGTAATGTTTAATTATGTTGTGGATACTTAATAACAAACCTTAAAAATTATTTTTAACAATTGATTAATGTTTTAGTTTGACCATTGATTTTTTGATGAAATACAAGAATAAATTTAATGCCTTCTTTTAAAATTTTAATTAAAAAACTTAATAATTGGAAACAAATCTTAGTTTTAAAAATGATATAATATTATTGTAACAAACTATGGTAAAAATATATATTAGTTATAAACAATTAAGTTGCCTATCAATCAATGTAGCAAAGAATAAAATATGCCATTTTTGTTGGTCACTTTATTATTACAAAGATGGAATTAAAAAACATTGATAGGATAAAATTTGTGGTAAATTTCTTCACAAATAAAATATTGTAATTATTATAAAATATACAATAACAGGAACAATTTGTTAATGTAATACTAAGATTCAAATCATACATATATGTTATATAATAGTTTTTTTTTTTTTTTTTTTTTTTTTTTTGATATTTTTGTATATTTAAGGCCACCAAAAATCTGTGATGACATGTAATGGATGGCAAGTTGTGGTGGCGTTAGCAACACTCTAAATTTATGCTACCGAGTGAGTCAAGAATCAATACCTGTGGACATCATACATACCTTTACAAAATATTATATACATATCTACACACACATGCATGCGACATGATGACATGATCTACTACTTCAATTTTGTTTGAATGATGAAATTAATTGATATTAATAACCCCACTCTTCATTTGATTCTACCACATTGTCATTGATTATATATTGTATGTATGAATATATATATATATATATATATATATATATATGTATATATCAATACACAGATATACATATAATATTGATTTGTTAATAAAATGTTCTTTTATTAATACGTGCACAGTAACTTGATCTAATTATTCTGGAGCAATCAACCTTAACGTCTAAACTCCATAACAATTCGACCAATGCAGTAATGTTACAATTCTATTACGCACAAATGGGGTTTGGAGCAATGAGAGTATTTTTTTTTATCGTTGTTAGTAAATGAATAGTCAAAGATTCAGTACCAGGTCATGGGACTCAGAACTGGGAGCTGGCAGCATGCTCTATATGAAGAAATAGTTAAACTGGCGTATCATCTGTGTATTGGTCGACACACCAGCCTATTGGCAAGCAGTTCCAAGATCACAATTTCCTGAACTAGATCGATTACCTCACATTCAAATTGACATGAACACTCTTTGATCGTTCGTTTTACTTATGAAGGCAAGCATTCAAGAATATTGGTGCAAAAATGCAAAGTGAATCAAAACTTGGCCGAAAACGTAAACCATCCACTCAAACATTCACCCAATTACAGGTTTCTCTATTCGACAGTACGCTGATCTTTACTGCACCGTTGAAATACACGAATAGGAATTCCTACCAGGCCGAAATCTTCTCGAAGAGCAGAGGCAAGGAATCGAAGTTCAGTGTCGTCAAGCTTGCCCTGCCCACTCACAAATACAACAAATGTTGGCGGCCGAGCCTTAACTTGTGTTATGTATCTCACTTTAGCTCCATGACCCTCACCTCCTTTCGGGTGCCGACTCATGACCTGCAGAATGTGCATCCCCTTGTCAATAAAAAATAGATCAACCATGCCTGGGTATACGAACAATCCAATCTAGAATTATTTTGGAAAATTAGGCTGAAACAGGTTTACCACGAGCATTAGTTCAAATGACAAAGGGTCTACAAGAAAAGATCACGTTGAAATTTGCGCATTGTAAGTAATTATCTTCTAAAGTTTCATGATCAATCAACGTGGTAGCTTCGTCAGTAGACTGCATTACTTTCAGCAGTGAATCAGCTTTATATATTAGCAGGCATGAGAAACTGGTTAAAGATAGTTCAGGTCAAGATCAGCACAATCACCAAAAGTCTACTCACCTTGCGAATCCAACGATTGAGTTTTGCTGTTGGCAGCCGCACACACCACAACCTATAACTTTCATTTACATGTCGCATTACGGCAGCCCGTCCCTTACCCTCGAGCGCAGAAACAAATACGATTGGTACTCCAGTAACCTATCACACACAGTGTAATACTCATATGTTCATAAATGGATAAAAAGTTACGTCGAAATGAAATGCAAGGTTAAAATACATTCTCCAAATTGTTCTACGACTTGAAAGCAAAAGGCGATATTAATAGAAATGAACATCAGCAACGTAAGATGGGCTGGTACCTGTGGTAAGAGTTTCGTTATTTCTTCAGGAACAGCTTTCATGACAAGTGATCTTAACCGAGCATGCTCACTTCCCGCCAGCAAATCCATTTTATTGACCACAACAACGAGGCCTCTACCTTCTTGAACCACCCACTGAGCAAGGGCTGCTTCCGTGTGCCGCATGCTTCTCTTAGTCTCAGCGATCTGCATGTAGAGCCCAGTTCCCAAAGTCAACACAAAGCTTGAATTGGGAACATAGATCGAAATAAACAGCATTCTTAGGGTCTGGTATTATAGTAGAGCTTGATAGAAGTAGACTGCAGAAAGTTGTTTAAATGTGATTTCTACATTGCGCACGATGGTTAACTACATTTCGTAATGGCCTTTATTTGAAAGGACCAATCTTTGAGATTCTCAGCAAAGATTACGCGAATATTTAAGAGCGTGTGTCAGCAATTGATGTCTGTTATTAAAAAGTACCTCTTGAGCATCCAAAACAAGTGCAACGACGTGGGCTCGTTGAACGTTGCGACGCGCATTCATTGCACTCAAAGCAGCAGGTCCCTTTTTCAACTTCTTTCGCTGCATCCAACCTGCAGTATCAACCTGCCAAGCGCCAATCCCCATATAGTAAATTTGATGGAATTGAACCAAGCTTAACTGTGAACTCAGAGAAACGATGCGAAGGAAGAAAAGCAAAGAAAGAAGAAGAAAACAAAATTTTAAAAAAGGCGTGTGAAAACGGTGCAAAGTTACAAAAAGAACGGGAAAATCGGAGAAACGGACTTACAAGGAAAATCTTCTGGCCTTCGTATTCAAATTCTACTCTAATAGAATCACGGGTCAATCCAGGCTCTGGTCCAGTCAACACACGTTCTTCCATTAATAGTGAATTAAGAAGTGTAGACTTGCCAACATTAGGACGCCCGGCTATTGCCAACTGCATTGGCACCCTCTTCAACTCGGCTTCACTCATCAAAGCCTCGTTCTCTTCGTTCAAATTCAACTTGGTTCCAAACTCGTCAATGTCACCAAGAGAAAGTCCTACTTCGCCATCGACAGAAATATCTACCGAAGATGAAAGCTCTCCTTTATGATTGAGCTCGTTCTCTAGCCCACTTCCAGCAGGTTCATCTACTCGAAGTTCCAATTCAGTTTCTACAGCAACAGATTCTTCTTCACGCAAATTTGCCGCTGACAACCGTGACAAGTAGATTAGATTTGGACATAGATACCGAAATATAATATGACACACGGTAAAAGAAGTTGAGATGTGTCTTCTGGGTTTAGAAGTTTTGAGCTTCAGTCGAGGTTCCAAAGAATTGATGGATGAGAAAGTGGTACAGAATCCACATTGATGAAGAAGAAGGGAAGGAAAAAAAAAAAAAAAAAAAAAAAAAAAAAAAAAAAAGTGTTCACTTTCACGAGTACTAAGAAGTTGAAGAAAAATGTCATTATATGTTCTTTATTTAGTTATTTATTTATTTAATCCATCTATTTTCATGTTCTGCTATCCTTGCCCAAAATAAGCATGCACTGGGCCAAAACCTTTTGGGTTGTGGACAAGGTGTAAGGCAACCGTAAGTATCACGTATGTCGTAGAATAAAGTCTCGACAAAAGAAACTACCATGCGAACTTCGGAATGATATTATCAAAGAAATAGTATCACTAAACTGCCATCAATGAAAATTTATTAGCACATCAAAACTGCCCACAAAATAATGAGGGTAGTGATGATACCTGCTCGTTTAGCCAACAACGCTTCCTGAGCTCTTTCCACCCACGGCCGCAAATCTTCATACAAATCTGCTAAGCCCAGTCCAGACTCTGCAGAGATAGCTACAGGTGTGCCAAAACCTAAACTGTGAGCCTCCCCCATGGCTGCCATGAGTGAGCCACTGGCATCATCATACATTCCTTCAGCTTTATTGAGGAGGACCTTCACACGCACGTTTGGCGCAAGCTTGCGGAGCCACTTTCCAACCTCAGCATCCAGCGGCTGAACCCCAGATCTGTTCATAAATTCGCAATCAACTTAAATTCTTCATAACTTTCCACAGGTAGAAAAAATTCGACACATATTATGCTCCTCTCTCAAGAAAATTAGGAAGTGAACAACCTGCCATCAACAAGAAAAAGCGCAATTTGACAATCCCGAAGTGCTGCAGCTGTGAGGCCCGCCGTCCTGTGCAAGACACTGGCTGCCTCGGCACCCGTCTCCAGCCCTGCAGTGTCCATAACGCGAAACCGCATATCCCCCAGCTTTGCCACGCCCTCTCGCACATCGCGCGTGACATGGCTGTCTGGGGTGTTGTAAACAAGCGCTTCCAGCCTCTTCGTCAACCTATCGTTGATCCAAGCATTGCATCAGCCTGTGGTCGTGCATGCAAAATCACATCAAAATCAAGCATCTTTGAAGCTCAATGTAAGGTTCATGTAACAACCTAATGACACCCCCCCACCTTCACCCCTCAACTACCCTGATCAAGTCCAATCACTACGCATTCCAATCGCCTAAAAATGCTCCACTCGCTCCACTTCTTAACTCAATCACCGAAAATCTGAACTAACCAAAACTACAGAGAAAGCCACAAGGAAATTCATGAACATCACTTGAATGTAATGACATAGAAGCTTAAGGGAAATTTCTTTGTAAGTAAATAAGACCAAAAAAAAAAAAAAAAAAAAAAAAAAACAACAACAACAACAACACTCCAAACATCTGAATCTGTGCTCTACACACCAATTAAGAGCTTCTGCATACGACACACCTGTTGAACAAAGCCGACTTCCCCACATTGGGCCTGCCAACCAGCATAACCTTGGAAAGTGTGTCGATCGGAGGCTCAATCAGGCGCTTCAAAGCCCGCTTCCCAGCCCCGCCGGCAGCAGCACTCAGCTTTCCCATCTTCCCTATCAATTGAGCAATCCCAGTTTTCTCCACAGCCTACTTTTCTTACCCTACACAGAAGAAAGCATTTCTGAGACACTGCAACAGTTCATTTTCATTTTGTAGAACACCGGCCGTTTAGATGTCTTTCCACTTGAGCAATCTGGTGTCACAATTCCCGACCGTAATGCACGATTCAGATGATCGATCGGCGACAACGAGTGGCACCCGTTCGGGCCTTAAACCCTAGAATCGCCACAGCAGTCACTGGGGTTTAAGCTTGGGTCACTTCCACGAATGAGATGGAGATGAAGCGTGGATGAAAGATAGATGAATGGGTGGATTGATTAATTGATGCTGTTTGGATGAATTTTGGATGACGTCTGGATGGGTTATGGATGGGTTATGGATGGGTCTTGGCTGGTACCCGGATGATACCCTGGTAACTTCGGCACACATCCACATCTGTATTTTCATCCATATTGGAACGCTCTTTTCTCAAGTATGAACATTCAGGCCACCCATGTGTATTTAACATTATGTTTCTATTAATTGTAAATGAAGTAATTTTATAAGCAATTTTCATGAAATTATTATTTTCTAAATCATGCAAAGTTCTCACAATTTAATTTTTATGTAATCATTTGAATAGATTCCCAAGACCAATTGCATATAAACAATTTATACTCATAAATATTTTTGTTATAAAAAATTTATGGTTTTTTACATCTCCTTTGGATTTACAGGAATATTTCTAAAATCATAATAATGTAGTGTGTTTCATCATGTTGCAACTATATTTTATCTTCAATTGATTTATGGAAAAAAAATCTACAAAATATACTTTTTTATTCCAATCTCACCGTTTTTTATTACTTAAAAATATTTTTAGTAGTGGAGCATGAACCTTATGGGCAGGTCAAATCAATGGCTATTTTTATTTTCTTTTAACTGATTTTTGAATGAATGAACTAATAAAAGCATCTAATCCACTAGTTTCTAAAATTGATAGAAATGATACACCTATTTAGTTAAAACAAACTACTTTATTCATATCATCGTGTATTTTTAGTCTTCCGCCTGTTGAAATTTATTTGTTTCGGTTAATATTTATAAACTTTAACTATCTACTGTAATTTCTTCTTTTACTTTTTGACAACACCTTAGTAAATTCCATGTCAATCGTGTGTATATAATATTCCAATTTGTAAGATGTGAGGGAAGTAACAAAATCATTTGGCAGTTCTATTCAAATTCAACGTTTGATTTGAATTTTTCAAGAGATGTATTGTATCTTGTTTTTTAGAAAAAAACTGTTAATCATGTGACAAAAAAATGATATCCATTAAGTATAATACTGCTTTCTACATTCTGCACGCTTTCATTCAAATCGAATGAAATTAAAACAAAAATAAAAATAGTATGAAGTGGTAGTTTGTATTACAACTGTTTGTTTGTTTAATCGCAATTCTAAATTTAGAAATCGATGATTCAAATCAAATGTCAATGTTAGTTTTGATGCATAAGTAGTATAAACATGCTTGATTAGAGCAGTTGTGCAAAAAAAAAAAAAAACATTCAAACCATGAGTTAATATTATGTGCAATTTTCCCATCTCATTTGTAATGTGAATAAATGAAGTTATTACTTTTGTTATCGATATGCAATGCTATCTAACATCCGCAC
Organism: Physcomitrellopsis africana; assembly: GCA_036785485.1. Lineage (NCBI taxonomy): Eukaryota > Viridiplantae > Streptophyta > Bryopsida > Funariales > Funariaceae > Physcomitrellopsis > Physcomitrellopsis africana. The sequence continues at coordinate 13,978 of JAWRVF010000406.1, read as the reverse complement.
CTGAAAACTTAGATTACATGCATAAATCACTGTATATTTTAATTTATTGAGTAACAATGGGTTCTTGTGTAATCTCAGCAGTTGCGGGGTCTTATTGTTGTTTTCTTGTTGTTGATCTGCAATGACAGTTACATTCACCTCTTAATCCACTTACATTATTGATGGATTTTCATCTTTTGATTAGTTAACCACTGACTTTTCACAATAATATTAAATGGTTATAATAAAAAATATATATTGCTTTGGATAGTTTAATTAAACTAAATTACATATTTGTGAAATAGATGAATACATTTACTGATTTGGGAACAGTACTTCGAAATTAAAATACACAAGCTCATTCAAGAGCCATTCTGATTTTTGCAGGCTTTGTCATATTAACATGTTTGTAATTATTATTTTCTCCGAAAGTAAAATCATACCTTGTTATTTTGTTTTATTTTTCAAAACCTAGAGTCAATCTTGAAAACAAATATTAACTTACTTGATCCTGTTATGTAAATCACCGAAACAACTTTCTCAGTTTCCAAAACATGACCATTTGAACTTTATTACCGATATCTAATTATCACTGAAGATACTAAGAAGCCCTAAATTTAATATAGACGTGCAAGATATTATATAATAGTAATAAGAATAACAATAAAATAGTTCCACGATGTGCATATTTGTAGCCAATAAAAGCTCGTTTTGAGGGAATGGTTATTGAGACGTGGAGTAGGTGGGAAGGAGGGAATCGGGAAGTGGTTCAGGTGACGAATTATTTAAACACCTGAGAAAACACCTGGATCAGGACGTGGATGGGGAGAGAGGAACTCTTGCAAGATGAGTCCTGGCTATGGCGAAGCGAGGCCCGGTCAGCCCAGGTTCCGCGTTGGTGAGCAGGCTGTTTGATTGATGATTGCTTCTCGGTGGAGTGCACATCGAACACTAGTACCCCTAGAGTGTTCAATTCAAGCATGCTGTGTTGCATTTCAGGAGGATCTGGAGCTCGTGTGATTGTGATTGAGAGGTTTTAAGGTCGGGGTTATGAGAGCGGCATTTTAATCTAGTGCAAGAGTGTAACCATGGCGGAGGCCGGGGGCGCCTTCGTGACGCGTGCGTTCGAGCGCATGCTCAAGGATTCCGCTGGCCACAAATTTGGCAGCTTGCAAACTGCTCTGAAGGCGTATCTCGGTGAGTTTTGTACTTTTATGGTGATGCAAGCGCTCTGGTTTTCGTCGCGTGATAAGCTTGTGTGACCTAATGGAGTGACTGGGGTGTTAGTGAGAGTAGTGGATTTCCACACACGATGCCATTGCTCCTGCGGATCCGTTGGCGCCGGCCTGCATTGCGCAAGTGCGATTTTTGAGTCGTTTACGACGAGTTCGTCACAAGTCGAATAAATTCTATCGAGTGGATTTGCCTTGGTTTGGGCGCAATTTGGGGATTCTGTTTTTATCCTTGTAAAATATTCTGGGGCCTGCGCGCGATGTTTCGAACTATTGATGGATATAGACCTCAGCAAATTTAAAATCAACTGTGTTTTACATGTGTAAGCTCTCCGCAGTTGGCTGCGTAGATGCATGAGCAATGCCCTTTGAGGAGTCAACAAATTTCACGGAGTGAATTAGCATATGATTTTATTTCATTCTTGGATGATTGTGAATTTTCAAGAAGTTGTAAAAAGCAATGTACCAAGCATTGGAGGGTGTAGCTCAATGAATATGCTTTTAGTTCTTCCTCGTAGCGTTCCAGACAACTAAGATTACTGTCAGGAATAGGTCACTAATTCGGGGGATTCTTGAAACATTGCAGAGAGGAAACCTGTGTCACCACCGCATGAGCCCCCTGAAGAGCCCGAGCCAGTTTTTCGAGATGAAATGTATGCTTTTGGGACCATACCAAATCTCTCTTTCTTTGCGGTTCGCCCTACTCTGTTTCGTGAGTTTCAATAACGAGTGGCTGAAGGTAGGACATAATATGAATGTGGAGGCACATATGTTTAGCTAGTCATGCTGCGAAGAGCGTGTCACAAGCTAATAGAGACATAATCCAAAAGTGATATCGTAGTTGCAGGGTCGTTCCAGCGTTGTCATACTATTCCGCCGTTCATTGTCGACCGAAAATCATTACTTCCGTTGTGCTTCTGGTGACGTGTGAGTATTGGATGCAGATCCGTCGTCCAAGACAATCTCTCGGAAGGTGATCCATCAAGTCCTAAAGTAGCAGACGAGAAGTTTGAGGATATCAGCCCGGCCGTATCTCCCGCCAAGCCAAGCACCGGACAGGCAGCTGCTGCAACTCTAGCAGAGGCCGGACACATCCTAGAAGGTTCGGAAGCAGATTTGGTGATCCTGCCCTTGCGTCTCGCCTTTGAGACGAAGCAGTCCAAGCTTGTGGAGCCAGCTCTCGACTGCCTACATGTAAGAACACACACCTGCTCTAGTAGCGCTCAGTCGGTCACTGTTGCGAGGTGTGCTAAGGATCCTAACGACGTCATCGAGTGGTTCTGCTCACAATGTCGTGGTCCATGCTTTGTTTTGTTCGTTCCTTCTATACGTGATTGCCGATATAGTCTACCGTTTGTGCTGGTCATGGAGAGTGAAATGTGGTGCGGCCAGTTTATCGAACGGTCCATGAATAACCAACAGCTGTACTAGCTGCCAGCTTACTCCCGCAAGCTTAGTTGTTCCGGTTTTCTTCTTCGCAATCGAGTATATTTTCTTCGACTGACCCATCGATGGCACCATGTGTGTAGAAACTCATATCGTACGGGCATCTGGTGGGAGAAGCTGGTGTTGATGGAGGAAGGAATGCACAGTCGGCAACTGAGATATTTAACATGGTCTGTGCCTCTGCTGACACTACCGCACCTGACAGGTAAGATCTGCCTTGAAGCTAGTTGCGACGGGTTCTTGGGTGGGGGGCGTGCAATTTGAGCCAGTCTGTCTTTGTGTGTGTGATCTGGGGAATGGGGTTGGCTCTGTTCACGGTCACACGCAGACTGTGGGGTTAGCAAGTCACAACCTGCATTTGGTAGTCAATGGGCTCTTCCCGGTGTGAGGCTCGCAATTCTCTTCATGGGATTACCCTGACATGTTACTCGTCATGTGTTGTGCGAACGTATGCGCTCGAGCCTGGTTTCGCTTGGTTGATTTCGGAGGTTGTGTAAGGTGTGGCTCACGGAGGGCATTTGGGATGTGCTCACACGTGTGGTCTGGTCTGTGGTGCAGTTTGGTTCTGCAGGTCATCAAGGTGCTTCTGACAGCGGTAGCTTCACCTACTTTTCAAGGTATACGTCCACCTGCTGTTGTGCAATTGAGGTGTAGCAGGCACTTGTCAGTGGATGCTTTTGCCGACGGAAATCAAGAAATTGTTTGAACCAAAGCTGATCAGCAGTTAACTTGGCTGTACCTGCTGTGAAACTGCAGTGCACGGAGAATGCTTGTTGACCGCTGTTCGAACGTGCTACAACATCGTCTTGAGCAGGTAGGGTGCACGACAAAGGTAGTAAGCATCGCAAATGATGCTTCCCTAGATTGGTCGGTAAGAAGTGGTGCATGGGTGTCGGAGAGGTGTGATTTGGAAGCAAAGTTTTCCAGGTTAGGTCAACGTGAGATCCAAACTCGCATACATATGATTTCGTTTCTGGCGTCGTGATTACTTCAGATGATAACCACGAGGTGTTGTGGGTTGCAGCAAGAATCCCGTGAACCAGGCGACTGCCAAGGCAACTTTGACCCAGATGATCAACATCGTTTTGAGGCGCATGGAGATCGATGTAGAGGTGATTGTGTGGACCCGTATGGCGTTTGTCGGTCGGTCATTGCATGGAATGGAATAGAATGTGGAAACGTGTCGATTCCTGGAGTCGTGTAATTGGTGCGCGCAAAGTGAGGAATTCGGTGGTCTTGCATACGAAGCACCGTGTTGTCGAATTTTCTTTTCAGCGTTGGTTAGCATCGTCCTACGCAGGCCGGATCCGTGGCTCGAGTTGGATGATGACTGCCCAGCGGGTCCTGTTTGCTAAGAACCCGCACGTTGTACAGGCTGGCAAGAGTGTGGCACCGCCATCGGCACACGCAGGCGACGATGCACGTGCTGGTGGCTCCAACGATGAAGTCCCGGGTGCCTCATCGAATGGACAGGTTGCTCACGGAGAAGATGGGCAGAGCACAGCAGGGCCAGCATTGACGTACAGCAGGACTACCACAATTCACATAGACCCGGAGACCGGGGAAGCAAGGAACGCAAGCACAGGGGAGACGATGGAAATGCCCCTTCGGTCACCTCGGCCAGTGCCAAGCACTCCTCCACCAGTGCCGATTTCGGAGTTCCAACATCTGGCGACTGAATCCGATCTGAAGGTATGTGGCTAACAATAACGCTCGTAAGAAGAAATTGTAGAAAGCCAGCATGGCATCACGGTTCACACTACTTACCATAGGCGCATTGGTCCTACGTGTCCTTCGTGTTCTCCAGCAGTCGGCAATGTGCTTCTGATTCTTTCTGTGCTGTTGCTTGGTTGCGTCGCTCTCGGTCGGTCGTTTACATCATTGTCGTTCGTAGTATCGTGATCCTAACCAGGTCCTGGACTTGTTGAGGTGGTTGAGCTACTGTGGGGCTAAATGATGGGTGCATGCGCTCTGTGCACGTGATATTGGGTGGGGTCGCGCTGCAGATGTCCTCCTGTGGTTTATGCAGCTGAGCTATTGTGGCGGTACAGTGTACGTTGTCCTTTCATTGTGCGAGGAGTTAAGGGAACGTGGTTGGGTGTGGATTTGCAGGGCATTGAAGCTGCATTGGACAAAGCCGTGACGCCCGAGGGAGCGATCAAGAACCATGAGTACGTGCTCTGCGGTGACCTTGTGGAGGGCCAAAATGATGTAGAATAGAGCGGTGGAAAGTGATGGTGGTGCTGTAGACATGTGTGCTGGGTACGGAATGTTCTCTGAATTGGTGGCATCATCCTTTTGATGTGGTGTGCATGTATGGGACGCAAACAGTGGAGGGGACTTGGACCTTTTGAGCTTGGGCCAGAAAGATGCTCTTCTTGTCCTTCGCACTATCTGCAAAGTAAGGCACAATTGTTCATTCCCCCTTGTGCCGTCTCATTCTTTCCATGCTATGATGGAGGTGCAGCGGGGTGATGTTGATGAGCTAAGCGCGCAAGATGATGCGTGTGCAGATGGCTATGAAGGATGGAAGTGACGATCTTCTGAGTAGAACCAAGCTTCTTTCTCTGGAGTTGCTCCAGGTGAGCTGTCGCGTACAATTTGAGTGCCTGTGGTTGTTACGAAGGCGAGTGTGTGGTGCGAAAGCTTCGCCTGATGTGGAATGTTGGTTGAGGATCCAGGCTCGCATAGATGATAGATGGGTGGAACGGTTTTAATTCGGCGATTGCCTGTGATGCTTTCTCGGGAAATGATCTAATGAGGGTCAACTTTGTGACGGTCTTGGGATTCTTGTCTTTGGGGGAGCTCTAGTGTGCAGCCGCTGATGGCTTGTGGATTTTGGTGACATTGTTGTGTGATGGATCCTGGACTGTTGTGTAGGGATGCCTGGAAAGTGTGAATCATGCTTTCACGACGAACTTCCCTTTCATCGAGCTCGTGAAAGCGTACCTATGCTATGCATTGTTGAGGTCGTGCGTTTCGCCAACCGCAGCAGTTTTCCAGGTTGGTGCTTGATATTTGTGTCGTCCTTGGGTTGTCGATGCAAGTGAAGCTGTTGCCCTGGAGCGGGTGGCTTAGGTGACGAGCAGACTGCGTTGGTACAGTGCCAATTTTGTGAATGGAGCTGCTCTGTCTGACTGCTGGTTGTTGAGCAGTATGCAGACTAGAGCATGAGTTGGGGTCGAAACATGAACCTAAAAGCAGGAATAACCCTGGGTGCATGGCGTATACTGCCGGGATCTTGTACTCTGATTTGTTGTGGACGGTTATTCCTTTACGTTACTGTTGGACGTGTGTGGCATTGAGGCTCCGGAGATGCTGATTTTTTGTGTGCTTTTGTACTGGCAGCTTGCAGTGAACATCTTTCTGATAATGATGCAGCGCTACAGGGAAAGCCTCAAGGTGAAGTTGTGGTAGATGGTGGTTCAAGGATGAGTGTGGATGTGGATTTGAGTGTTGAGTGGACGATTAAGACGAATGCGTGAGCACGTTGCAAGCTGAACTTGGTCCATTCTCGATCCGTACTCGGGTTGAGCAGCCTACTTGGAAGAGTCGGCGTACGGCGTGTCGGACATGGAGTTTATTTGCTGACAAACTGGGGTTGTTGGTGCAGGCAGAGTTGGGAATATTTTTCAACTTGATTGTTTTGCGGTCGTTGGAGATCGAGTGTTCGATTCATCAGAAGACGGCAGTGCTGAAGTAAGATTGGGTCCCCTGAATGAGGCTGGTTTGAGCAACCACTTTTGTTTACGGGTCTCAGGGTTTGCTCGAATCAATCTGCGGTCGTGTTTAGCAGTGTGGTGTTTGGGTGCGGGTCACAAGCATGATGTTTGATTGACAAGGCGAGGTCCAACGTGGATCCATGGTCGCGGTGCAAGCGGATTGAGTGTGGCGTGTGGCACTGCAGGATGCTGGAGAAGGCTTGCAACGATCCGCAGATGCTGGCAGACATTTTTGTAAACTACGATTGTGATCTGGACGCTACGAACTTGTTTGAACGCATGGTATGCAGCCGAAACATGGTGCAAGTACACGTTTGTTTGGTCAGGGACGGTCAGCGGTGCGTGAGGATGTCGTGATGCTGGCATGTTCACAAGCGAGAGCAGGAAGAGCTTGGACGTCGGTGGTTTTCTATGAATTCATGACGGGCCGTTGTCGTGGCCCGTTGTCGGTTTTGTGCCTGTCGAGGTTGTACGTGGTGTGGCATGTGCGGTTGGTTGATGCGATGTGTGGGTGTGATGAAGGTGAATTCGCTATCTCGACTTGCCCAAGGGACGGCAAATGGAGATCCCAGCGCCGCGAACGCGTCGCAAAACATTGCGCTGAAAGCGTCGGCTCTTCAAGTGAGTGAAACTGAAAATCTCGTAGGCCATGCGGGCTTCTTGTTTTGTCGTTGTCGGGTGCCTGGTATCTGACATCGAAGTCGTGCGTTGATACACAGTGTCTGGTGAGCGTGCTGAGGTCACTGGGAACGTGGACATCAAAACAGAGGGGGAACAGGCCAGTGTTTCCGGACCTTACCGTCGCCGACGTGGAGGTCGATGCCGGTGAGGTGAATGGTGGCGGTACTGACGCGGATGTGAAGGATGACGCGAAGGTCGTGACCCAAGCGAATGCGTTCGAGAAAGCAAAAGCTCTGAAGGTCACCATGGAGAGCGCCGTTGCCAAGGTACCCGACGGACTCCAACATTGATGACGAGGGCGGCATCGCACCTGCGTTGTGAATCTACGATTTGCGGATGTGATGCTACGGAGAGGACGTAGAATAGTACGAGTGGCGAGTGAGCAGGAGGGGTTGAGGAATAATGTTTTGTAGGATGATTGCTAGTTACTCGTGCATGTGTGTGCCCATTTCGCTTCATGGCTGTTGTTCGTGCATCTTTCAAGTGTGACACTGATGGACTGAGCAGGTGAGATGTGCTGACATGGACGAGTTACTTGGTTGTACAGTTCAATATGAAGCCGTCAAGTGGGATCAAGTTTCTTTTTGAGCACAACCTGGTGACCAAGGAGCCAAAAGCAGTCGCTCAGTTTCTAAGGGATTCTCCGGGGTTGGACAAGGTAATTATTTCGTGGCAGTTGGGAGTTTGCAACACACAGGATACGCGTTGTCCGGGTTACCATTGATGTTGTTGCAATGGGTATCTGGGTCAGATTACGGCCTGGATGGGAATGGGCTGCAACCTGAGGGCAGCACGAGGTGATTTCGATATTAGAGTACACTTTGCGTCATCTGGAGTGGGTGATGATGATTCAGGCGGGATGGTAGTCGGTCCCGTGAAGGCCAAGAATGTTGGTACGATCCTGATGACGTATGGTAGAACAGGGGGCTGGATTGTGGGCCGACACGGGACAGTGTTTGGGGACTAGAGCGTGCGACTGGTCCAGTGTTGGAGGAGATGAGATTGTGACGTGATTGGGTGTTGCTGCTGCAGACGATGATCGGAGACTATTTGGGGCAGCACGACGAGTTTCCGTTGGCAGTGATGCATGCATACGTTGATGCACTGAGCTTTAAGGACATGAAGTTCGACAAAGCCATTCGGATGTTCCTGAACGGGTTTCGTCTTCCTGGCGAAGCGCAGAAGATCGATCGCATCATGGAGAAGTTTGCGGAGAGGTAAGCAGAAGGCGAGAGCGCGTGGCCGGGTGATGCGATGCACTTGACGGCAGCCACGGCGCCGTTGTTCGTTGTCGAGTTGAGATGAGGTTATGGTTAGTTGCTATGATGGTTGGGTGATGCATCTACGATTGACCGCAGGTACTGCCGAGACAATCCAAATCTGTTCAAGAACGCGGACACTGCGTACATACTGGCATATGCAGTGATCATGCTGAACACAGACGCCCACAATCCCATGGTGACCAACAAGATGAGCAAGTCCGACTTCGTGCGCATGAACTCGTCCAGCGACGTGGACGAACATGCTCCTCCGGTATGGCATCGCCCATGGCCCGTGAACGCTTGGGCGTGGTTTGAACGTAGGAATGTTTCACTTGACGATCGTGGTTCGGGAAACATGAGGATTTTGGGAGCGGTGTGAGAGTTTGTAAGTTTTGGGCGAGGTTTCGGGAGGTGTGCAACAGGAGGTGATGTGGTGCAGGATACGGTTTTGGGGATGCGCCTCAGCAGGGTTGTGTTGTGGTGGTGTTGGGAAGAATTGGCAAAAGAAGTAGGGGTTGGGAAGTGGGACTCACTTGTTTGATCACACGTGGCAGGAACTGTTGGAGGAAATATACGATTCCATAGTTCGAGAGGAGATAAAGCTGAAGGACGACGACTCGAAGCGGGAGAGGTCGGAAGAGAGAAGCTCTCTGGTGAGCATATTGAATCTGGGTGGATTTCGAGGAAGAGGTGCAGCCGATACAAAGAAAGAGAGCGACGAGTTAATCGAGGTGACGCAGTCGATATTCAAGAAAGCGGGGTTCAAGAAAGGGGTGTTTCACAAAGCGGAACACGAGGACCTGGCTCGTCCAATGCTGGAAGCCGTGGGATGGCCATTGCTGGCAGCATTTTCTGTGACGATGGAGGACAGCGACAACAAGTCGCGAGTTCTGCTGTGCATGGAAGGGGTTCGACTTGGCATACACCTGACGAAGGCACTGGGGATGGAGACCATGCGCTATGCGTTTCTGACGTCTTTAGTAAGGTTGGTGTCTATCGACGTCCCGTAGCATTGTTTGCAGCGGAGATGGGTTGGTGTTGGAGTTGGAGGTGCGCAGGGCGTTTACAGTGCAGAGGCTGCGGGCGGGGATGATAGTGACATATGGTTGCGTGGTTTGTGGTGGCAGATTCACGTTTTTGCATGCGCCGAGGGAGATGCGGTCGAAGAACGTGGAGGCTTTGAAGACACTGCTGTCGATGTGCCAGAATGAACCAGAGGCGTTGCAGGACACATGGAATGCTGTTCTGGAGTGCGTGTCGAGGCTGGAGTTCATAATCACGACGCCGGGGATGACATCGACGTTGATGCAGGGCAGCAACCAGATATCTCGAGAGTCTCTGGTGCTTTCGCTGGCGGAGCTGACAGGGAAGCCGACGGAACAAGTGTTTGTGAACAGTGTCCGGCTGCCGAGCGATGTGATCGTGGAGTTCTTTGGGGCTTTGTGCGGGGTATCAGCCGAAGAGTTGAGGCAGTCTCCACCGCGGGTGTTCAGTTTGACGAAGCTGGTGGAGATCAGCTACTACAACATGACGCGAATTCGAATGGTAAAGTGACTTGACCGAGCAGGAAGTGCATGAGAAGTGAACTGAGAAGAAGGGGGTTGGACGACTTGAGAGGAGTTTATTGCGCGGGGGTGAATTGTGAAGGATGGTTGCATGATGAAGAGTAAGATTGTGTAGGTCGGCGGCGTGCGCTTAGGACGGCAGCGCATGGCACGGTTAAGGTCGAGGGTGCTGACGGGGCATGCGGGTGTGGGGTTCAGGTGTGGGGCAGGATATGGGCAGTTCTTTCGCTGCACTTCGTTGCAGCTGGAAGTCATTCGGAGGAGAAGATTGCGATGTATGCGATCGACTCTCTGAGGCAACTAGCGATCAAGTATCTGGAGAGGTCGGAGTTGGCGAACTTCACATTCCAGAACGACATTCTGAAGCCTTTCGTGGTGATAATGCGGAGCAGCAAGAATCCGAGCATCAGGGCTCTGATCGTGGACTGCATTGTACAGGTAACGAGGTTTTGTGAACATGTGTTTGCGCGTGTGGCGCGGGCTGTAGCATGTCCGGAGTGGCAGCATTTGCGGGTTGGTGGGAAGTAGACATCCGGTAGCTTTTGTGTGAGCGGGAGGTTGGCGGTGGTGGAACGGTTCACATTGGTGTCGTGAAGTGGAGGTGTGGTTGAAGTGGGCATTTGGTCGGATAGGGATGTGAGAGCCGTAGAGGAAGGTGGGCGGATGCTGAGCAGTGCGAGGTTGTGTTCAGATGATCAAGTCGAAGGTTGGGAGCATCAAATCCGGGTGGCGGAGCGTGTTCATGGTGTTCACCACAGCCGCGTACGATGGCGTGGTAACGATATCCGACGTTGCTTTCGAGAATGTGGAGCAAGGTAGTGCGTCGTGGTGCATGCATTTGATGGGGGGTTGTGAGGGGGATTGGATTTGGATTGTGAGATGGTGGAGATTGCGGGTGTGGAGGACAAAATGGTGGGTCTGAGGGGTTGTTTACTGAGTTGGGTTTGGTGCAGTTGTGCTGGAACACTTTGATCAGGTGGTTGGAGATTGCTTCATGGACTGCGTGAATTGCTTGATTGCATTTGCAAACAACAAGATCAGTCCACAGACGAGTCTGAAGGCTATTGCTCTTCTTCGAATCTGTGAGGATCGGCTGGCAGATGTAAGATGGGTGCTGGGTTTGGTGAATGCATTTATAGGCAGTTGTGGTGCGAGCGTGAGCATGTTTGCGTTCTGGTTGAAGGATGCGCGGGTCCGCTTGGAAGTGGTACGGTGTTTTGCGGACGATGTCGGTGCAGAGCAGGAGGTGGTGGCGAAGTTGTTGTTGTACTGAGAATGGTGAGGTGACGTGGTCGGTGCAGGGTCAGATAGCCGGTGGCGTGTCGAAGATAGGGGAGAACGCAGATCAGTCGGATCTGGAGGTAGCGGAGTACTACTGGTTCCCAATGCTGGCCGGGTTGTCGGATCTGACGTCGGATCCGCGAACAGAAGTGAGGAACTGTGCTTTGGAGGTTCTGTTCGACCTGCTGAAGGAGCGGGGGAAGAACTTTTCGGGGCCTTTCTGGGACAGTGTGTTCCATCGTGTGTTGTTTCCCATCTTCGACTACGTTCGTCATGCTGGTAAAGATGGGGAAAAGCCGGCATCTGCAGATCAGTGGCTTCGGGAGACTTGCATACACTCGCTTCAGCTGTTGTGCGACCTGTTCAGCAGTTTCTACAAGGTGGTGTTGCATGGCAGCTTGTGTGGGGTGGTGGTGGTGGTGGTGAAGCGTTGTGGTGGCGGGGGTGGGATGTTTGGACGGGTAGTTGATGAAGCGAGAGGAGTTGGATGCAGTGGTTCTGACGGGGTGTGTTTGAGTTGTGGCAGGAGGTTTCGTTTCTGTTACCGGCATTGTTGGGGTTGTTGCTGGACTGCGCTACTCGACCGGATCAAACGCTGGCAGCAATTTCGATGGGTGCTCTGGTGCGGCTTGCTGAAGTTGGCGGACACCAGTTCAACGATAAGGACTGGAGCACTGTTCTGGACAGCATTCGGTAAGTATTGTAACGTGGAGGCATGTGCATTGTGGAGGGGGGCCGGGAGTTAGAAGGCTGTGGAGGGACGGGGTTTTTGTGAGGGCCCGGGGGGCGGGACATGTCCCAGATGTTGTGCGGATGTGCATCTTGGGAAGGTGGAGTTGGTTGTGGCACGGTCGGTCGAGTGGGTGGAGTCGTGCTGCGACTGCGATGATGGATGGGTTGCGTGGTAAATGGAGATACGGGTGGAAGCCGAGCCATTGGGGTGCAGGTGTGCGAGAGGAACGAACATTGGAGCGAACGCTCTGACAGCGCGTGCGGTTGTTGTGCAGGGATGCGTGTCTTAGCACCCAACCAGTGGAACTGATGAAGCCGGAGAGCATGGTGACGTTCGGGTCAGATTTCGTTTCGGAACCGGGGAGGCTGTCAATTGCGACCCCTCCATCGAGCATGCGAGGAGGTCACACCCCAGGCGGACAATCAGAGGCAGATGCAGAGCATTCGGAAGCTCACGAGAACGGTGCGGTTGAAGGAACGCCGAAGAGCGTGAGCAACGGGGACGCATCGAAGATGAGCCGTCGGTTGAGCTTCGATTCTGTGGCAGAGGAGCGGGTGGAAAGACTGAGCATTGCGGAGTCCGAAGGTAGCGATGGGGTGACGGCATGGCGGTGCATAGATGGTGTGGAGGGGTGGGGTGGAGGTGGTGAATAGATCTGGCATGTTTGGCTGTTGGAATGTTGTCGTTCAGTGGGTAGGTTGAATGAATGGGAAGCGTGGTGTTGTGCAGGTTTTGAAGCACCCGCTTCTCCGAGGGATGGCAAGGCAGCGAATGCGGGCAGTGGGCGGTCTTTCATGAGCAATGTGATGGACACGCTGCTGATGAGGAACACGTCATTCAGGAGTGCGAAGAGCAAACCCACGGATGGTGGTGTGCAAAGTTCTTTGCAGGTAATGTGGTGCTTGAGCAGAACCTGGTGCAGCGTGTGAAGTGTGGTGTACGGTGACCCGGGTTGTTGAGGTCGTGAAAGAGGAGCATTTGTCGTGTCGGAACGTATAGAGATTGGGATAGGCAAAGGGCGTGTCGAGAAGCGTGGCGGCGGGAGGCGTAGCGTGGATAGCGTCCCTTGAATAGGTGGAGGCGTGTGTAGGGGAAGAGGAGGTTTTGTGAGGAAGGATCCATGGTTCAGCGTGGGCTTCTCTGACAAGACGAACGTTGGGTGTGCAGGATGTGGATGTGGTCGACCTTGGCCCCGACGGGAGCGAAGCGGAAAGTCCGTTGCTGCAGGACGTGAGGACGAAATGCGTGATACAGCTTTTGCTGTTGGGCGCGCTAGATAGTCTACAGGTGAGGATATTTTTGAACGAACTGGATGGTGGAGTGTGGTGTTGTTGCATTGGTGGGTGTGGTGTCGGTTGTTGGGTGGAGATGCTCCGGTGGGTGTAGTGATGTTTTTGACGTGCATTTGCGTTGGACAGAGGAATCACTGGCAGAGATTACAGCCGTCACACAAGCGATTGATGATGGATACGCTGTTGTCGATGGTGGAATTCGCCGGTTCTTACAACAGCGACTCGAACCTTCGAAGTAGAATGCAGCATGTCGCTGGAGATAGGTGAGCTTCCGGAGGAACTGGAAGGATGATGTTTGAGGGTGTGAAACGGGTTTGGTGCGGGCGGGAGCGGGCGATAGGAAGTGGGGTGTGTGGTGGTGTTTCTTGACGTTGCAACGGAGGTTGTGTTGCAGGTCACCTCCGAATCTGCTGCGGCAGGAAACCGAAGGCACGAAGATTTACCTTGCAGTGCTGAACAAGACCGCGAGCGGGGGTGGTGATGAAGCGAGGGATGATGGGATGGTGGACCAGCCTGGTGACGATCCCAAAAGTGGTGATGCGACGTGGAAAGGTGGGGAGCAGGAGCTAAGAGAGGAGGCGGAGAGGCGGCTGGTGTGGTTCTGTGGGCACGTATTGAAAGAAGTGGCGGCATTGCAACCGGGTCCAAGCGAGGCTGTGGAGTCTGACGTCCACCGAGCGCGTGGTCTACGGTCACCGGTGACTGTGCAGGTAGTTGGTCGCACGCACATGGCATCGAGGTTGTGTGATGGACTGGGTCTGGTAGGGTCGCATGTGCAAGAGCGT